>CM060470.1:31654808-31952308 GCA_030544235.1 Lepturacanthus savala
AGTTTTTTAATATATGCTTACGGTACATAATTTAAGCTAAATATCTATTAAGCATGTTTTTTTGTTGGCTGCTCAGGATGTGAGCTGTAATTTCAATGTTTTTATGGATGAATGATCTGAACCCTGAACCTTGTTCCTCCATATATGTGGGGTTTGGCAGATGCAATATTTTCTCTAAAGAATAAACTCTTGACCCTGTTTGTCTTACCATGACAAAGGAGTAGCCAATCCATAGAGAGTTCCAGCCATGAGGGCATGGGGGGATCATGATAGTCTGACTGTGAACGGCGATCACCATGGCCGGGGCTTCACACACAGCACACCTGTACATGCATATGTATGAGAACATTATGTGAGGTATCAGAAACACCTGCAACAGAACAGCATGTGTTATATAGAAATGCTGATGTACCTGCTGATGAAAGGTTTGATGCTCTGACCGGTGATCGGTGCCATGCTCATGGGCATGGGCTCAGGGGAGGTAAGCCAGTAGGAGTAGTCATTACGGGAGGCAAAGTTACACACGTTGTTGATGTTGCAGAATAGGAAGGGCATGGGACTGAACTTCCTAAGACAGCTCCCGGCCGTACCTAAAAACACAGGATTTGTAATTTTTCTTTTTTTCTTTCTGTCTTCCTTTTCTCTGAATACCGCACTCCTCACCTAGATCCTGTCCATGAGAGCGTTCGTTGCCTTGAACATACAGCAAGGAGTAGCCGTCATATATGGGCGTGGTCCCCTCTGGACATTGTGGGACCTCCACCGATTGGCTGTGACGGGTCACCAGGAAACCATGATCCATGGAGGAGGGCCCAGTGGGACCCACTTGACCTGGAACACCATCAGGTCCTGGGGGACCAGGGTGTCCTCTGGGTCCTAAAAGATACAAAGTTATTACCGTATTTTCCGGACTATAAGTCGCTTTTTTCATAGCTTGGCCGGGGGTGCGATTTATACTCTGGAGTGACTTATGTGTGAAATTATTAAATTATTAACACATTATTACCAGTATATCATTTCACATGTTATTTTCACACTAAACCACAAGAGGGCGCTCTAGGCTTGTGTTGATAAATTCAACATTGTTGGTAACTTTTGAAAACAACTGAGAAGGGCTGAACAAAAACGGCACCGAAAAGAAAATTATATTCTGCAGATTACAAGCTGCAAGTAGTAAAATATGACGTCTGACGTCTAGAAGAGGAAGCGTCGCATCTTCTACCTCCGGAGCTAGAGGAGTTGATGAAAAGTGACATAGAGGATGAACATTTCATTGGCTTTTAGTTAGCGGGTATTTGAAGTGACACGGATGGTTTTGGTAAACTTCTTAGCATGTTATTAAAATGCTAAGAATATTAATATCTTAGCATATATTAATATCTTAGTAAGAATATACCGATAACATATTAATAGTTATCGGTATAACTCTTAATATGTTATATTAACATACCAGGCACGTTCTTAGTTGTGTCATGTAACGTCAGCACCGTTCAGCCTGTTGTTGCCTCTATTTTTATTTTAAATTGTTCGTCATTTAAATTTTAAATGACATGTCTGTTCTTGGTGTTGGATTTTATCAAATAAATTTGCAGTGCAACTTATATGATTTTCCTTCTTTATTATGTATTTTATGGCTGGTGCGACTTGTACTCCGGAGCGACTTATAGTCCGGAAAATACGGTAATCATTTGTTGATAGCAAAAGACAAGAGCAACTGGGGACAGGTGTTACCCACTGTTCCTGTGAATCTCTCACCTTGAGGTCCAGACAGGCCAGGTTCTCCTTTAATTCCAGGCTGACCGTGATATCCAGGGAGCCCGTCTTCACCTTTTGGCCCTTGAATACCTGTCACACCTGAAAAAATATCAACAGAAATTATGCTATTAAGAAATGGATGTAAGCATGAGGAAAATGGTTACAAAATGGCACACATTTTGAAGCAAAGCATCACCTTGCTGTCCTTTCTGTCCAGGGGACCCTGTTAGGCCCTGGGTTCCCTGTAAACCTTGAATCCCTGGGAACCCAATGTGTCTCCTTTGATGAAGGTGTGGGGACCAACGGGACCAGGGGGTCCATCAATACCTGAAATAAAGAGTATCATTGGAAGATATTTTACTGTTATTCTCACTTTTGCAGTTTGTGCAGATTAAGTGATGAGAAAAAAATGAATAATATACATTATAACGATTATATATGTAATGATTCGAAAGGGAAATAATTAATCTGCTTTTTACCTTTTTCTCCTGGGAATCCTCGGTCTCCATTTTCACCTTTGAATCCAATATCGCCAACATCACCCTTTACACCTAGACATGGTGTTCACAATAAGCTTTTCTGCCTTTTGAAAATATGTGTAACGTAATGTTGCTGTCTTTCACACATGTATGAAAAGACACACACACATTCACAAACTATATATTGCACACAGTTATTTTACACTGTATATACTTACCGGGGAAACCAGGAGCACCTTGCAGTCCCCTCTCTCCCTTCTGTCCATCAATACCTGGAAGGCCAGTTTGTCCCTATAGCACACACATGCATACATATACACGCGTGCGCACACACACACACACACACACACACACACACACACACACACACACACACACACACACACACACACACACACACACACACACACACACACACACACACACACACACACACACACACACACACTTAAAAGGGCTGAACAAGCTCCTTCTCCTTCTGGAAAAGCAGCATTTACATGTATCAACTATCTCACGTATACATTAACTACTATAAGACATGTACAGTAAATTGAAAGCTGAAGTCATAAAAAACAACTTTGTGACATACAGGAAATCCAGGAATGCCAGGTTCACCCTTATGTCCCGCCTCTCCCTGGAAACCTTGGAGACCCTGATCTCCTTTCTCTCCCTTAAGACCATCTCTACCTGGCACACCATGTGGTCCAGGTGCTCCTATGGTTCCTGTTTGATAAAGACAAGAAGAAAGTGAAGAGATCTTTTATTACATTATAACATTTACACAGTACGTTTAATGTATTTTTTGCCATGTGATCATGTACATGGCATACCTGTTTCCCCAGCTTGTCCTGCTTCTCCTCGTTCTCCCTTAGGGCCTTGTAGAGAGAGTCCTTGGAGCCCCCTCTCTCCTGGCTCACCCTGGTGCCCCTGTGGCCCTTGATGTCCCTTGTCACCTTTGATACCAGGAACACCTGGATGACCCGGAGTGCCAGGGAAGCCGGGACTACCTTTGTCACCTGGAGAGTGAAAGACATGTCCAACTGATGAAATACTGTTTGTCATCTGGGATATGAGATTATATAAATCATCAATGCAGGGGATTTTCACCTTTGATGCCGAGTGCTCCAGGAGGCCCAGGGAAACTTTGGCCAGGTAAGCCTGCAGAGAAGGACAATTAAGAGGTTCATTGTAATAAAATAAATAAATAAATAAAATATTTCTACAGGCATGAAATTGCACCATTTAATTTACCACTCCATCATTTGTTCACTGATTATTAATTAATTAATAAATTAACTATTTTTGTAATTATCTAAATGGTTTCAGGATTGGATTTATTTCCAGTTATAATTAGCATATGAAAATATTCAGTTAAAAACATTTAACTAAGAAATATAATAATTAATTCTAATTATAATTAAGAAATATTTACTTTTAAAGATACTGTGTGCCATTTATGGCAGCATCTATTAGTGACGTTACAGATTGCAAGAAACTCTCTAGAGCCATTGTTTATTTTGTCCGTTTTGAGCTACTGTAGAAACATGGCGGTGCAACATGGCTCAACCTAAGGTAGTAAAAACACAATTCATTTTTGATCAACGTATACACTTATTTAAATATTCTTATGAATATTAAAATGCATTTCTAGAAAGTATGTTTTGCTGGATGCTGCTCATTCCATTAAAGCATCACATTGAGGGACAGGTACATTTTAGCACTAACCTGGGTCTCCACGCTCTCCTGAGGATCCGGGGATGCCATCTACTCCAGGTTCTCCCTTCTCTCCAATAGGACCAGGAGGTCCCTGCAAGCCACCTTCACCTGGGACGCAAGAGGTTTGCACAGCATTTGTTAGTGTGTATTAGGCACACAGATGTATAAATGTTTGAAGTTTGATGCACAGAAATGGATGATAAGTAGGTGATTTCTTTGTTTGGATAAGTATATGGCTCGCTGACCTGTCACTGATTTAAACATAATTTAAACATTTTTTTCAGAAATAGGTTTCTAAAAAATGATATAAAAGAAATAAGCTTTAGGGTGATGTTTCATTTTACTCTCACAAAAGAAAAGGTGGAAAATTGCAATAATCGTCCAAACTGCCCCCATAACTAAAGTATTATAACACACCTTTATCCCACAGGATTATAACTGATCAATGATTTGTCAAAACTCAAGCAATTAATGCAGCTTTAATGAAATGTTATTGTTATTTTCAGGCACTGGTCTGAATAACTTATCAAAGAAGTCTTTTACTTACCAGGCCGACCGTCATGACCAGGCTCTCCTGCTGACCCAGGTAACCCAGGGACACCCTTTTCACCTGGCATACCTGGCTGACCTGTACAAAACACATGCATCCACACTACAATAAGAACATGCATGGAATAACAACATACACTGTATAATACTTATATATAGCCAGTGTTCATCTTTTGACAAATTGGATGGATGCAACACAGATGTGAATCTGACCTGGATAGCCGACAGCTCCTTTATCTCCCTTAGTTCCTTGTATGCCTGGCTGGCCAGGGATACCCACATGTCCCTTGTGACCCTTCTCTCCTGGGCTTCCTGGGAATCCTGGTTGGCCTGTCTGACCCTATGGGAGCATAGGAAAGCAGAGATGCTAAATGCAATGTGAGGTACAATGTGTGATTTCAAAAGATTTAAAGACATATAGATAGATATTAAAATATTTTAACTTTCTTGTTGCAAGCCCCTTAAAAATCATATTTGACTTCTTTCCTAAATTTATCTAAAGACAATATGAACATCTCATTTGTTCTTCTATATCTGTGGGTCACACAGTATGTTCACCAAATGATTGTTGTAAAAATCAAACCATTGTTGTGTGGATTGTAGTGGATTACCTTTTCTCCCTGAAGACCTGGGAAACCAATACCTGGCTCACCGGGTAATCCCTCATCTCCTTTCTGTCCATCCTGGCCTCTGAAGCCAGGATGTCCCGGTGCACCAATATCTCCTTTACTACCCTTTGGACCAAATGGACCTACACAAATACATTTGTTAGAGTTGCATGAAACTTCCATTGAACAAATGTAAATTAAATGTCAACTTTAGCATTTCCCATACTTGAAATATTCTTAATAAAGCAATTTACATACATACAATTTCTACAGGATAGAGTTTCATGTTTGTCATATATGTCGTACATATACACAAGCTTCCACACTGTTTGTTATTTTCTTGGCACAGTTAACATATATGCACCTGAATCTGGATGAAGTGTGTGTTCTCACCTGGTACTCCCATCTCTCCTACATTGCCCTTCTGTCCATGTTGTCCAGGTCTGCCAGGTCCACCAGGAAAACCAGGGTCTCCTTTCTCACCTGAGACACATCAATGAGAAAGAACAATGCAGTAATCTTAATTATTTTCACTCCATTTTCATTGGGTACCAAGCAAGTGCAGAAAATCACCAAAATAAGACTTTCATTAAAAGGTACAGTTTCTGGTGGCATCTAGCAGTGGGGTTGAATATTGCAACCAACTAATCAATGAATCAACAAATCAACTACAGTGACCACCAAATTCTCAAAAAGTGCAAGAGGTGTTCTCTAGAAGCCAGCTCCTAATGTAGAAAAAATGTTTGTCCATTCAACATGGTAGCCCCGATGTAGAAAAAATGTCTCAATCAAATTTAACACAGCAATTCTTATTTTGATTGAATTCTATACTAATTAAATCATATTTATAATATAATACATATTTATATTATTGTGTTTTGCCAAGTTTATTCTGCTTAAATGCTACTAAATCATACACACTTTACCTTTAATTTAGCACACTGAAATCATTGTCCCATGAAGTCTCTGTGGTTTAACTATATTTAACCAATATTTTACACATTTTAGAATGGTGGTCATGAAAGTCACCTGGTTGTCCAGGTGAACCAGGCTCTCCATCTTTGCCGGCCATTCCAGGGTCTCCAGGCATTCCACGGTAGCCCTTCTGTCCAGTGGGTCCAGGGTCACCTGATTTAAAAAAAAAAAAAGATAACTTATATGGGTACTGTGATATATGTGAACCTATAAATCAATATATATAATAATCAATCCCTCTTTTTACTTAATCTCTATATAATGAAAGCAACCAAGTGTTTCATTATGTCAAAAAACAGCCTGTCATTTCATACCAGTCTCTCCGATGTCTCCCTTCTCCCCTTTCATGTGCTCCATGTCGACTTCAGTCATGTTCCCAGGAGGTCCCTGAAGACCCGTCTCTCCCCTTTCTCCTTTAGATCCAGGCTCTCCTGTAAACCCTCTTAATCCCGAAATACCAGGGTCACCTGAGAAAGAGACATGGGGAAAGAGAAATTGTAATTTCTTGTGATAAATCACAAAATTTACACTTTAAGACCAATAACAGACAGGTTGAAGAAAAATACTCTAACTCTTAAATTTGTTTCAATTATATGGCCTTTCTCACCTCTCAGACCAGGAGATCCAGGTATACCAGGGGGTCCAGGAAATCCTGGTACTCCTGGTGTTCCCATGACCCCCATCTCACCTTTAGGACCTGGCAAACAAACAAACACACACATGGTGAGTTTCTATAACTGAAAAGGAGATTAGAGAGCTGAGCCTGAGTAACTGCACCATTGGAATTCTTAAAAGCTGCTTCTTTCTTGTTTCATATTCTATAGCATTATTAAATACTTTATAGAGTATATTACTGCCACTTAGTGGTAAGATTGACACATGGTTGGAGAAAAGAATGATGATAAAAAGAAACCGTGACACAGTGAATTGTGGAACTGCTGCAGAGAGGATGAAGACGTTTTTAAAACCAATCATTTATTAAGCATTATATACATCACCACCACATTATTATACACATCATTCATGTCTCTCAACAGCTCCTGCATGGATGTTTCACATTAAAAGCCTTTCAGCGTAATACCTCCCTTCAGTGTTGGGGGTAACGAGTTACAAAGTAACGGATTACACTCAAAATATCTGTAACTACACTACTTTACTAAACTTTAGGAACCTGCTTTCCTGCGTTACCCTAACCACTCTTGTCAGTCTAAAAAGTTCTAATATGTTTTAGTGGTGCATGCATTCTGTCCGTCATTGGACCTGCCTGTGTGCTTGTCTGGGCAATGTTGCCACAGCAACCGGATTTGAGTGCGTTGAGTGACGTAGTTGCTGGTGTGTAGGAAATAGTGATGGGAATTGTCGTTCACTTTGAAGAACTAATTCAGTTCAGATCGTTCAGCAAAAAGACCCGTTCATTTTGTTCATCTCCGTGCATTCCGCTCTCCGCTACCCCCAGCGCGCCGGGGGAGTATTATTAAAAATAATAGTTTTTATTATTAATAATAATAGACCTGATCCGACTGCTCGCACCCACTAACAGAAAAGTAAGCTTTTACTGATACTTGAAAATAAAGCGATGAAAAGGCTATGATATTTGTCCATGTATCCATACGGTAACTTTTAACATTTGCTTAAAAAAACTGGAAAGTAAAGTAACTAGTAGTGAAGTTACTTTTCAAATGCAGTAACTAGTAAAGTAACGTAGTTACAAATTTCACAAGTAACTAGTAACTTGTAAGTAGTTACTTTTTTTAGTAACTACCCCAACACTGCCTCCTTTACTGTTTCCTCAAATATACTTGATGAACAAACATTATTTCTGATAGAAATAATAACTTAGAGAAAAGACTAACAAAATCCCACATTGATTAATAGTAAATTGTTTGTTTGATTGTATTGTTTTTCTCTCACCTTGGTTTCCAATCAGTCCATCCCTGCCTGGTAAGCCAATTGGCCCCGACTGTCCTTTGGGACCTGGGGGTCCTTGGAATCCAGGGCTTCCCTTCTCTCCCTGAGGCCCTGGCATGTCCAGACCTGGAGGACCTGGGTAGCCCTTTTCTCCCTTTTCACCTTGTCTACCTGTAAAAGTAAATTAAGAGTATGCATCACAATCTGAATAGTTCTTCTTGTAACAGCAGAAAGTTTGACTTGTCATCGTAGGAAAAGCACGGGTGTCATTAATAACATCACTTAGTCCTGACAGTGTGACAGTGGGTTCTGTCTGTAAGTTAGGAAATTCAGGTAGTGCGCACCGTATGGTCCCGGCTCTCCAGGTAGTCCTCGAGGTCCAGGAGCACCAGGTGAGCCTTTTCCTGGACTACCTGGTTGTCCAGCCACTCCGGCAGGTCCTGGGGGTCCCGCTACACCTGAGACCAAAGAAAAACAATATTGTGGTACAGATGATGGGTCTTTCAACAGTGGCTAAATTGAAGCAGGCTTCACAAGCCACAGTTGTTGTTGGAACTCTCCTGCAGTACCTTTGATTCCCTGAGGTCCTGTAGGTCCTGTCGGGCCTTCCTGTCCAGGAATACCTGGTAGTCCAATGCTACCTTTCTCTCCCTGGAAACCTGCAATTCCTTGGAGACCCTGTGCACCTTTTGGTCCTGGCAGCCCCCGTCCTGGTTCTCCCTGTAAGGTAAAAAAAATGATTTGCACTGTCTCTGACAGTCGTGATTTTCAAGGATATATGATCACCTGGTTAAGAGACCATATAAGGAGCCTTATTCTCAATGAATTTATCACCAATGACCAACCGAACATTCTCTGCATTAATGAAACCTCACACTAACCCCTAGACTATTTTTCCTTCAACCAAATCACCCCCTCTGGATATTCCTACCTGGACAATCCACACTCCAAGGGTCCTAAATCTCTGATTATCACAATCATCTCTGACCCCCCCAAACTCATTCCATCATTCCTACCAGATCTCTCTGACTTCACCACCACACTTCTCTCACTCTCACCATTTGTTCTACTCCTCGGCAACTTCCACCTCGACTCTCCAGATTGTAAAGATGCTATGGACTTCTTGGACCTACTATGCTGCCTCGGCTTCACCCAACACATCAACTTTCCCACCCACAGCCAAGGACACATCCTAGACCTGGTATGCTCCGCCAGCCTCCACATCCACAGTGACTCCAGCACCTCTTCGATAGCAACACTTTCGATATCAACACTCCTGCCCCCAAACTCAAACAAGACTGTAAAATCACTGTCCGCCCTCAAATCCATCTGCTCAGTTTCTCTCTTCACCTGCACTTCAAACACTCTCTCCAGCCTCACCGTTTCTACAAATCACACCACCATGGACCTAGTTAACATTTACAATACACTGTCCACCACCCTCAATAAACTGGCCCCCACGAAAAACCAAAACAGCCAGAACGTCTCCGTAAGAAAACTGGACACACAGTACACACCCACGCCAACAAAGACCATCTGCTCCTCTACAAATCTGCACTGAACAAAGCCCGCTCTGTCTACTACTTTGTTGTCATTCACTCTGGATCTTACAACCCCCGTACTCTGTTCTTCCATAGTAAACAAACTTCTCAAACCCCACAACAACATTTCATCCTCATTCACCCCGGAGAAATGCAACAACCTCATTTCATTCTTCAACTCCAAAATAGGAAACATCCACAACCTCTTGCAACCTCCTCTGCCACTTCCCTGGTGTCAGATCCCACTCTTCCTTCATCCACCAACCAGCAGCTCTCTACTTTTTCAGCTATATCCACAACAGACCTCTCCATACTCTCCACCATGAAGACATCCACCTCCCCCCGGGACCCATGCCCTCTAGGCTCATCAAAGCCTGTTCCACCTCTCTCCCCACTCATCACGGACATAATAAACTCTTCACCTCTGGCATTGTGCCTCCACCACTTAAGCTAGCTGCCATCACACCTCTCCTTAAAAAAAAACTGGCCTTGAACCTGACAACCCCAACAACTTCAGATCCATCTCCAATCTTACATTACAATAACATTACAATCTTACAAAACTTCTGGAAAGAGTTGTTGTAACCAAACTCAAAAAACACATTCTCACAAATATTCTGTATGAAACTTTCCAATCCAGCTTCAGAACCCACCACAGCACAGAAACAGGTCTTCTCAAAGTCACCAATGCCCTCCTGCTCTCCTCTGACTTGGGCTCTCTGACCATCCTCCTCCTGTTCGACCTCAGTGCTGCCTTTAACATTGTCAATCACTCCATCCTCCTCAACTGTCTGCAATCCATAGGTATCACTGACTCTGCCCTCTCCTAGTTCATATCATACCTATCTGAAAGATAGAATCACCACAAATCCCACACCACCCGTCTCACATGGAGTTCTTCAAGGCTCAGTACTCAGTCCCATCCTCTTAATTCTGTACATGCTTCCACTTGGTCACATCATCCACCACCATGAACTTCATGTCTACTGCTACACCATGGATACTCAGCTCTATATCACCACCAAAACCATTGCTCCATCAATCCTCTCCACCCTCAGCAACTGTCTCACCAATATCAAATTCTGGATGAACCGCAACTTCCTCAAATTCAACAGAAATAAAATGGAAGCCATATTTTTGGTCCAAAAACATGCTCCCCTCCTTCTCACTGTAATGATGGTCACTCTGTCACTCCCTCCCCTCTGGTTTAAAATCTCAGAGTTTACATGGACCCTGCACTCACCTTTACGCCTCACATCATCAAGAAATCCTTCTTCCATCACCACAATATAAGTGGGCCTACTCTCTCCACCTCTGCTGCTGAAACACTTATCCATGCCTTCATCACCAGAAGACTCAACTACTGCAATAGTATCCTGTATGACCTCCACTCCACTGACCTTCAAAAACTGCAATATATACAAACCTCTGCTGCCTGACTGCTCACTCACTCCCCCTCTAGAGAACTCATCAATCCCATCCTCCATCAACTCCACTGGCTTCCCATAACACAGCACATCAATTTCAAAATCCTCCTCATCACCTACAAGGCCCTAAATAACAACAGATCTCCTCCGCCACCATTCCCCTGCCTGCTGTCTGTGCTTCTCTCCGATGCCAACCTCCTCATCTCCATCACCAAGTCCAAGCACCGCACCCTGGGGGACAGGGCCTTCGCCATCACCACCCAATCCTCTGGAACTTCCTCCCCCCAGCCGTCTGGAACTCAGTCTCTCTGCCTTCCTTCAAGGTACATCTCAGAACCCATGTGTTTAAGATCATATACTGCACCTGACATATTCTACTATTATTCCCCACCCTCTCTTCTTTCCTGTCTGTTGCTGCTGTCTCACTGTCTTTCTTTAAATTCCCTACCCTGTATGTCTGTTTTTGTCTTTATGTTATTATTGTAAAGCATCTTTGAGCATCCAGAAAGTGCTATATAAAACCAATGTTTTATGATTATTATTAAAATATTATATTTTAGATACGGTTGTCAAAATGACATAATCCAAACAGTAATGTTTAATGGTCAAAAGTCCCTTGTTGTGTCACTTCCACAGTGTGTGGCAGTATATGGCTACTGTATGCATGCAATTCACTATTAATGTATATACATGTAGAAAAAATACACACTTTCTGACCAGGTGCACCAGGTTGCCCAGCAAAACCCTCCTGTCCTGGTTTTCCAGGCTCTCCTGGTAATCCTGGAGCTCCTGGTATCCCACTGGTTCCTGGAAACAGGGACGAAATATTTATTCTGAGTTCTGTCTTAGTATCTGTCTTAGCATAGAACATCTGCAACATATCCATTGATGGACCAACTGTGGTCAACATGGAATAGTTTACCTTTAGGACCAGTTGGGCCAGGAAGTCCAATTCCAGGTAGCCCGGTTTCACCTTTCTCTCCAGGGAAACCTGGCAACCCGGCACTTCCTGGTAATCCTCTGTCACCTGCAGACAACAACAGGTTGGTAAACAAGACCACTTTCCAACAATCTTCACATAGAGAATTAATTACATGATCAGCGGTTCTGTTATTTCACTGATTCTTCCTTAAGAGGCATTTTGCAGTGAATAGAAATGAAATCAGACAATGACAGTTGACTAAAGTGCCACTCACCTTGAAGTCCAGGTCTGCCTTCTTGTCCTCGGGGTCCAGGTACACCCTGAGGTCCGGGGGTGCTCACACCTTTACCTGGTTCACCTTTTACACCTGGAGGATGTATGGTATGTTTTTAGAATTAATAGATGCATGTGCATGCATATTACCAGTTGTGTTTTGTTAACTTCTTAGGATTTTAACATGTGTTTTTTACAGTATTTGTGTATATCTCATGCGTACCTGGTACTCCAGGTGCTCCAGGAATACCTGGTCGCCCCTGACTGCCCTTCTCTCCAGGCTCTCCTGGTCGACCATAGCCTGGCAGACCAGGGGGACCCCTTTCTCCTGGAGTCCCAGTAAGACCAGGGTCCCCATCTGGTCCACGATCACCCTTAATGGCTTCCTTAGCCTGAAAGCAAGATTGGAATAATGACATATCCTGATCAATGTTCCCTGTAATTTTTCATGTATCTTTGCATACACACAAGCTCCCTGAGCAAACTGAGGACCACTATGAGTAACATCAGATATGCACGCTTTATTTTTTTTGCAGAGTAGACCTTTTTCACTCAAAAAAGAAAAAATCTCACCCAATTTCACCGCTTGTTTTTCAATTTGCACATGCTCCAACAGCCATTGCATCTTAAAAGAACTGCATTTCTTTTTTATTTTGGCTTGGTGAGTAGGGATGGGAATTGATACAATTTTTCCGATTCTGATTCCATTATTGATATTGCTTAACGATACGATTCTTTATCGATTCTAATTTCGGAAAAAAGAAATTTGATTAGGATAAAGTTTGTTTACTTGGAAGTCACGACCATACAAACTCAACAGCGAGGTCAAAAGAACCCCAAAGCCTAGATACTGTGTTAACTGTAGTAATATGTAGCTGAAAATACACATGGATTAAAGTGAAAAAAAAAAATCATTTGAATGAAAATTACTTTTTGTGTTGGTGGTGGTAGTGGGGGATCAGGGGCTGCATTACCCCCTAAGCCCAAATTTGTAATACATTTACATAATGTAACAATAGACCTTACTATTGTCATTAATTGGATAAAAATCACAAAACAATAAGGTTTTAGTTTTTCACTAACAATGGTTTAATAACAATAGTGCAGCAGCAAAAAGTGCAAGTGCCCTGTGAAATAGAGGCTTACAGACTATTTAATCGTAGCCTCTCTTCAAAACTGCTGCTGATTATTGCTTATAATAACTGCTCCAATCTGCTAGATCAGCAGTTTCCAAACTTTTTTAGCCGTGCACCTCCATCTATATCCAACCTGGTTGACACACCCCCTATTTCCCACACCTTCCAAAAAAACGCAACTAAATGTGTTAAGGCAGCATGTTTAATTCTGCTCAACCAGAAGACATCATCTAATGATCACATTAACAAAAGAACATCTGAATTAAATTTAAATGTACCAAAGTTTTAAAATAATGCAACACAGTAAAATTAATATCAGGAAATGACAGGATTAGCAGGAAGTAGGTTCGGGGGAGCAGGGTATTTAAACCACAGCAACACTAGTCTGATGATAAGGGACAGGATATTATGGGATATTATGTTATAGCTGCTGTTTGGTTGATGTTTTTGAATCAATGATCATTTATCATCTTGTTAAAAGAATGTGACATTGAGGGGCTTTCACATTGTCCTCATTTAGTTGCTTTAACGTTTCACTTCGTTTGTCCAGGTGTGCAAGCTCATAGAACACTGGCCTGGTCCAAACAAACCAACTTGAAGGAGGGTCTTGGTTAGGGGGTCTCGGTTCGTTTACAAGTGAATCCTGGTCTGGTTCTGTCCTGGTCTGGTCTGGTTCTATACAGTGTGAACGCTCACTGGACCAAACACAGTACATTTATATTTCAGAACCAGCATTTGTATGGAGGGAGAGCGTCTCCGCCTCAGCTGAGAGAATACTGTTCTCATTGTTGAGCCGAGTTTTTCATGATATATTAGGTCTACTTTATATAAACAACTCAACATCTCTGAGTCTCTGCTTCAACCACATTTCCACAAATCTTCCACAAATAGAGTCAAAATGTAACTCTATATATGAGCTGACTACGCACTCAAATATAACTATAAAGAAAGATAAATACTGTCAAATACGACGGAACAGTGCATAGTGCAATCTGAAAATACAATGAAGAATTAACAATTCGTTTGCAGACAAATAAGCATGTTGTAGTGCTCTTAACACTCATGAATGTAGGCATAATTCACCTTCTTACATGTGTTGCTATCTATTACATTGTAGGTTCTGTTATTTGTTATATGGTTAGTTTATTATCTTTTATGTTGTGCCTCACTTAGTCGTTACTGTTGCTTTTTAGAGTGCCGGTGAGTTTTTGTACACGCGACTTACCGTTACTTCGGTTGCTACGCAACGCCCAGTTGTTAGTCAGTTAGAAAAATAAAGACGACTCGCAACTCCGGTCTAAATGTGAGAAGTTTTTCGGCATTCTCATTTCATGTCAATGCAACTTCAACAATGTCTTCTTTTTCAGGAAGGATACGTAACCGTAAAGGTGATAGCTTGGCTACTGCAGCTGCTGCTGGGTTGAGATGTATCACTGTTCCATGTTTGTGCATATTTGTAGTGTTCCCTCCGACGCTGTTATGTCCATTTTGCAATGACTGCAAGTCTCCTTGTTGCCATCCTTTTTTCATAAAGTGAAGCCAAACTTTTAGAGCTTTTGAATCTGGTGGGCGCCATTATTGTTTACGACGTGCTAAACCGGCGTAACGTCATCACGTAATTAGTCATGCTTGCTGGAATCGAGGGTGCATAACTTGCGTAAGTTACGTGACGTAGATTCGTGCTGATTGGAATCGATAAGAGGATCGTTAGGTAAACTGCCAAACGATTCCATGGAATTGAAACACACTGTAGAAAACCGGTTCTCGATTCCCATCCCTATTAGTGAGTGGATGTGCCGTTGCCTGTTCGTTTGTATTAGCATCTCTTAAACTAACCTGCACGGCACATAAAGGCAGGGCACAGATGCAAGCACTGTCATTGCCATGATTGGCTACGTAGCGTAAGTGAACCGTATCGTATCATTGGTTGGACACCTGTCACTCACTTAGTGAGAAACAAAAAAACAATATTAGATAGAATATTAGATATTAATTAATACGTTTATGTTGATTATTTTATGCGCTGGATAGATTTTCTTGTGCCCTGAGAATGTGCGGGCAGTGCGCGATTGCGCATGCGCGCAGCTTAGAGGGAACATTGGTCCTGATTACCTAAAGATAAATGATAAATCCAAAAGACTTTATGCTTAAGTGTTAAAGAAATCATAATTTAATAAAAATAAATAAAAAATCAGCAGAAAAGCAGACAGTCAAGAGGCTACACACAAACACACACTTACAGGTTCTCCTTTGACACCAGGTATACCTGGGAGACCATCTCTCCCTGGCTGTCCATCCAGCCCTGGCTTCCCTGGTGAACCACTAACACCCGGCTGACCTTTGTCCCCCTTCACACCAGAAACATCCCCTGGCTCACCAACAGCACCAGGGGCTCCCATTAACCCTTGACTGCCATCGAGGCCCTGTGAACAGGTCAAGAAAGATGGTCCACACAGGTGAAGAAAGGTTAATGATGTATTCTTTCATTTCCCCTTTAATGAAATTGGAAATTAATCTCAGGGCATGTTGTGAAAGTCTCAGACATTGCTCTACTTACAGCTCTTCCAGGATTCCCAGCTGGCCCAGGTTGACCTTTTTCTCCTTTGCTGCCCACCCCCCCAGGAGGTCCTATCAGAAGGAATAGACAACTTATCTTTTGCAGTACTCACCATATTGGGTACCAATACACAAAGGCAAATGATGGAATAAAGAGAGCAGCAATGTTTACATTTGGACCACTAAAACTATGTATTTGTATGCTCACATATTTGAGAAGTTGAGCAGACAAGGTTTCCATCAGGCAAAAATGCCTTTAGCTCAACCTCATTTGGATGCTACCACTCTTGGTAAATCTTATTATCAACCACAGTCACTTACCCCGCTCTCCTTTCGGACCCTGGGGGCCAGGTAATCCAGCTGGGCCGGAACTTGCACACTGAAAACAGGTATCTCCTTGGTCACCTGAGGAGGTACAAGAACATTCATTCAAATGGCCTGATTGTATTGTACAGCAGCAGTGAACATCATGAAATTTGAATTCAATTCTTTGTATTGATCAGCAATAACTGTAGATGTTCTAACCTTTCTGTCCCAATTCCCCTTGTAACCCAGGAGGTCCAGGTGGGCCAGGGTTTCCTTTCTCTATGTTGCATTCATTAGGGTCAACTGTATGGCACATAGCATAGATTATTTAACCATATATAGGTGTCCCTCGTTGTCATTGATTGAAATAATCATAAAGGTAAAACATACTCGGCAGTCCTGGTGGTCCAGGAGGTCCAGGGAGCCCAGGTTGTCCTGGATGTCCAACTAGAGACACTCCTTCGGAACCCATGTCTCCTTTCTCGCCTATGTCTCCCTTCTGACCAGCCTCTCCGCGAGGCCCTTCTGTAAAACGACCTGAAGTGCAAGAATCCCAACATTAGTCTGTTAGCACCATAGCACTGCAGTGTTGTTATATTAAAAATGTGAGTATGTTACCTGGAGGACCTGCCTCTCCCTGAGGGCCAGGAAAACCTGTTAAGAACAAACCAAATATGAAACAAAAAACATGGATGTCATTGGAATTTGCAACCAATCCAATGCTGACATTTATTGTATAGTGTGTGTGCGTGAGCATTTGAGAGGAAATTATGGCCTCGTTTGACCTTTTTCTCCTTGTAATCCTGGGAGACCTCTGGGGCCGGGAGGACCAGGGGCACCGTTACCCTAAAATGACAAAGATGAAAAATGTCTGTTAAATTTTTATAATTGATTTTTATAACAATTTTCTGCACTCGCTGCTGGTCTGCTCTCTTACTACTAGTTTAAATTATTCATATTTAAATTAATAATAATAATAATAAAAATAATAATATAATAATAACATTCTGCTGTGTTCAACTGACTACAATGGATTTATCCACTATCTACAATGCAAATGAGTACTTCCATAATATCAGACACAGACAGATCAAGTTTTAGTGCCAAATATGGCAAACTTCAAAAATGTTGGATACAATTTCTATAAACCATCCAAATAGTATATTTTGCTGGAGCCTCTAGGCCTTGTAAATGACGTTTGTCCAAATGTATTTTTCTTCCTTATTTTTCCTCTGATTAGTTTGTCAGTAGAAAGCTGTTTTGCTGAACAGAGAAAGTTTGTCAGCTTTTTTGAGATCCAGGCATAATTTGAGAAATCACAACATAGATGCCGTATCCCAAATTGCAGACTTCTGTGCTCAACACTTGCTATTTTGAGTGCACAACTGTGTTAATTGCATCCGTTTGGCTCAACATCAAAAATATGCATTCTGATATATATGGCTGTATACTTCCATGTGAAGAGTCTGCTGATAATGACATACTTAATCATTAATTTAGTAGTCAGTATGTAGTATAAACTACTGTAGTTTGTAGTAAGCAGTACAGGAAACATATGTGAGTTGAGACACAGCATACTGACAGGGGAATTTACAGTGAAGTAGTAAACATCTGGTGGTGAGCAGTTAATATTTTGAAACAGATAAATCAATTATGTTTTTTATACTATTTAAAAGAAACAATGAAATTGGTGTATTTTCTTTCAAATCTATCTCTCTATATAATGGTTTAAATACTTAAAGGTCTTATATTGTAGAGAGATTTGAATTGTTTTCCAATTATAAGAAAGTTTAGATGTTATATAAATACTGTCCTATATTTCAAAAACACCCAATCCACAGAAAAATGCACACACCACGTATTAAGAAATTGTGCTTTAAATTGAGCTGTCAGGATTTCTGTATGGTTGTGATGTCACCCCAGAATCACAGCTGTTCAAATCAGCCAATCAGAGGTAAGGCTACAAAAAACACAAATATATCTTGTTGGAGATATCAAAACTTTAAATAAAAAACAGGAAATGTATTAAGTATATGACCTGAAATATTATAGTCCCAGGATATGAAACAAAATCCCTTTATTTTATGATAATTTAATTTATTTTATAAATAAAAAAAACAACTTGCAGATATTTAGTTTAAACCAGAATTAGCCTTTAAAAGTGGTGTCATTTGAGGTCATTTGTCAGACTTGACAGATGACTGTGTATGACTGTGAAATCAGCAGAGTGCCCCTTTAATGTGTATTTAATGTGTTCTATACAGTCTATTATTCTCACATTTTACTGAATGAAAATGTGGCGTCATCTACTGGTGTGTCTTTATAATCCTACTTGTTTCTGATGGGAAGAACAAGGAGCGAGTGGAAGAGAAATACAAAGAGACAGACAGAGAAAGAGAAATACTTACATAACCCGGTGGTCCTCTTTCTCCCTTTTCACCCTGAAACAAGATACATAATTAAGCTTGTATTATTATAATAGCTCTGAGAAAATGTAAGTTTCATATTAAAGGCACTAATATGTGTTTATTAAATCAAAGGTGCATTCTTTACTTGGGAACCAGTGTATCCAGGACCACCAGGAAAGCCTTTTTCTCCCTGTATGGAGTATTATGTACTTTATCGAAAAATATTTCACAACATAAAATAAAACCACAGTTGGATGGTAGAAGAGGTAAATAATACTTGATGTTATTGTTACCTTGGCCCCATACTCTCCATCCTTGCCAGGTTTTCCCTTAAATTACAGAAACAAAAAAGTACTTTGATAAAATTAGAATAATATAAGCTTTAAATGAGACACATTCATATGAAAAAAATGAGGTAATATAGAAAATAACCTTTTTTTCTGTGTTACATTTGATCTTCTGAGACTTTGGTGTAAAATTCTTTTATTATACCATCCCATAAAGAGGTATATTTGGCCACTTACTCTTGGTCCAGGTGGGCCTTGTTCACCTTTGACACCATCTTGATGTGGGATGCAATAGCCCTGCAAATGAAAACAAGAACGAACCATGTCTTAACCATGTGCTGAATTTGACTGTGCACAGTAACAGACTGTGCACAGTAATGTAAAACATACACAACAATATTTTAAAGCACAATACTGACTCTATCTCCTTTTTCTCCTGGGAATCCTTTCTCTCCCTTTAGAAAAAAACAAAACAAAAAAACACAACACACAAACATGTTCAGGAAAGAACACACACTCAAACAGTCTTATATTGTGATTTACAGTATCTGCACACACTAAGTGAGTACCTGTGGTCCAGGTATATACTCTGTGACAGGTGCTCCTACATGAGATGGGTTAGGTCCAGGAGGGCCAGGTGGGCCACGAAATCCTCGTTCACCCTGCAGACACACAATGATCAGATTGATGCTTCAATATTGATGGTTTTTCACACAAATTAAAAATCTCTTGGCTCTAAACTTAATAAACCATTGAAATCCCAATGTGTTATCTTTGAGATTCATTGGCACAAAACTTAAAACTAGGCTGTTACACGTAGCTCATTAAAAGATGACACAAGAGTTATGCATAGTTTTAAGAAAGGGAAGGCAAACCATTTACAGAATGTATTTGATGCATGTGTGACAGATAAAAGAAATTCAACCTGAATCCGCTAGTTATTGACAAAAAGATTGATAGCAGGGTAATACTTTATTAAAAATACTACTAATAATAGGGAAATGTCTTCACAGAATTTATTGTGTAATATAAACCTAATGGACAATGCCAGCTGGATCTTCAGTGGGTAAAATGGTCACATGGTCACTGCATCAAACATTTTTGACCTGACGAAGATATGATGTAGGATTTAAACATAGTCCATTTAATGATTTGAATCCAGTGTTACTCTTTTTCATTGATAATAATTTTCAATAGACTTGCACCGACAGTACATGTGATTGAGGGTAAAAGTTATGCTCTGTCTAAGATCAGTGTAATATCTTCAGAATCACACGAAAATTCCAATTTTAATTTGTCATGTGTAATTATCTGAAACTAATGCTGACATTCCTGAAAAAAAGTATCATAAGAAATATATTAGCCCATTTTTTTGCTACCTCTGCTGTGAATACAGATGATGCATAAAGAACAAAACCTCTCACCTTATCTCCTTTCTCGCTCAGAAAGGCCAGTCTGTCGCCCTGTAGGGAATCAAAAAAAAAGTTCCTATGAAAATCGTAGCTGGGTGGACCTTGTTTTATAACGTTAAAACCTTTATGAATGACTTGTCTTACCTTCTCCCCCTGAGGACCTGGTGGACCAACATCACCCTGCCAAAATGCAGTGATTCAATTAGTCAAACAAACTAATAAACTGAACAGTCCATCCCCATAGGAATAACTCACTTTGGGTCCTGGGTAGCCACGAGGTCCTGGAGGTCCGATAGCTCCAGGATGTCCCATTGGTCCCTGTGAAGGAAAAATGCATACTTCAGATTTCTTGCTCTTATTTGTCGCTTTTTTTTCTTTTTTGACCAAAATAGCTGCATGAATGCATCCGCCTGAAACGTACCGGAATTCCAGGTGTGCCCGGGTAACCTCTGTCTCCTTTCAAGGGAACAATGCCGATCACGCCACCAGGGTCTCCCTGCAGGAGGCAAAGCAGCAGAAACATAAAAAAAGATTTTGTAGAACATCTTACTAGTGGATACATATGTGTTGTGTACATTTATATATAAAAAGTTTCATCAAATTCCAGCCCACCTTCATTCCAGGAAGTCCTGGGATGCCCTGAGAAGAAAGGCCAGTAAAAAATGATCAGTATAAAAACAAGTGTAGCTGTATTCTTGATGGCTTTCACTGTGTTTTCACAGGACAGGTGTGAAAACAGAAGATGTGCTGTTCAGTGAGGTGTTGGTTGTTTGTTGTGTGGTTCCTTACAGGTGGTCCTTGATGACCAGCAAAACCAGGAGTGCCATCCCTGCCTCTTTCTCCCTGAAACATACACACACAACACATTCAGAAGGCAAAGCACACTGTAGATTATGAAACAGCAGGAGACATCAGGTGTGAAGGTGGTTTATCACTTTCAGAAGTGGCTTACTTTAGTCCCATTGCAACCTGGGATACCTGGTGCACCAGGTGGGCCGTCGTTTCCATTAATGCCCTATGAGTGGGGTGATTAGAGACAATTTGCAGTTACACTGTAAGTCTTCCAGCTTCATAACCTTTCTTCTCTGTCTTAACCAGCAAGTTTACCAGTTAGAATCTCTGGTCAAAACCATTTAATGGATTCCTGCTGGATGTGAGACATGACAGCAGATCATAGGAACTTACTGGTAGTCCTGGGTTTCCTGGGAAACCTGGAAGACCAGGAGGACCCTGCAAGATCACAACCACATCACTTTACTATCACATGACAACACAAGACAGTAAACAAAAATTTGAGGACTATAAGTTTGTCTCATAGCATTTAGTTCATGTTTGGCTACTCACCCGTACTCCTTTTATTCCAGGACTCCCTGGTTCACCCCGATCACCCTAAGAAATAAATAAATGACAGTGCAATTGTCATGATGTGTTACATATTACATTTTGTTGATAAATATGTGCTTATAATGTCCCATGTGTGGAGCGAGTAATCTCAAAGTTTTTGAAGGTGTGTGAGTGTTTACTGACCTGGGACCCTATTGGCCCTGAAGGCCCCTCAGGTCCCTGCATCCCTGGGAATCCCATATTTCCTTGAAGACCTGGAAATCCACGCTCACCCTGTGAAGCACAGTGGATCAGAATAATGATGAAAAGTGGAGAAGAGCAGGAAAAATAATATTTTTTGTATAGTTTAATAAAAGATCTGAGTTTGACCTCAAAAGAAAATATCACAGAGCTCCTGTGTGTATAACCAGCAGTGATGGGAATAATGGTGTTAAAATAAAGGAAATCACTAATGGTGTTACTTTTTCAGTACCAGGTAATCTAACTAATTACTTTTAGCACTCTACTGTGATACGCATTACTAGAGGTGATGAAGCAGCCTATAGGATGGAGGTAGCCAGTCTAGTGACATGGTGTAAGGACAACAACCTCACCCTCAACATGAACAAGACCAAAGAGACGATAGTGGACATGGGGAAGGAGAGGAGGACTCATCAGCCACTGTTCATCCAAGGTCAGGAAGTGGAGAGGGTGAGCAGCTTTAAATATCAGGGAGAACCTCACTTGGACACTGAACACCACACAGCTGGCGAAGAAGGCTCAGCAGCACCTGTACTGAGGCTGAGGAGGTTTGGCATGTCACCAAAGATCCTCAGCAACTTCGACAGCTGGGTTGTTGAGTCCATCCTAACCAGCTGCATCACTGTGTGGTACTGCAGCTCTACTCCTGTGGACTGCAAACGCCTGCAGAGAATGGTGAAGACTTCTGCCCTCTCTGCAGAGCATCTATCAGCGTAGAGTCCACAGGAGAGCTTCCTCCATCACCCAGGACCCCACCCATCCACAACACAGACTGTTCAATCTCCTCCCCTCAGGCCAGAGGTACAGGAGTGTGAAATGCAGAACCATTAGACTCAGAAACTCTTTCTTCCCATCTGCCATCAGACTCCTCAACAGCTGACAGGAGTCTGGAACAACTAGAACTTAAACTAATACCACTTAACTACCTCATACATCTGTGACTGTGCCAGGGACATGCACATTTTTCTTGACATTTTGCACAATTCATACTGCTCATTTCTTGCACATTACTTGTAAATATCTGTACACAATCTGCCAACTTATAGTTTATATTTATATTCTATGTTACTTGTGTGTTATTTTATTCTTTGTCAGTCGCAGGGGTCTGCTGGAGCCAATCTCAGCGCATTATGGCGTGAGGCAGGGATACACCCCAGATGGTCACCAGCCTCTCATGGGGGTAAGTAAATGGCTCAATCTGTCTTCAGAGGTCTTTAAGGTCAACAAAGTGTGCCTTTGTGTGTGCTCACATTGTAAGACTAAACCCATAGAATCCTTTAATTTATTGCAGTTCCTGTGGGAGCTCTTGGAAGCCGCTAAAGTATAATAGAAAGGGTTTCCAAACAAATTGAAATTTGTCTGAGCGCCTTATAGCAAACTTAATCTTTTCCAAGTGCAAAAATAGCATTACATCTTTCAACCACTGAGTGACAGTGGGTGGCGCACTTGACTTCCAATGAAGTAAAATTCGCCTTCGTGCCGGCAGAGAAAAAATGCTATAATGTTCTGTTGGTTCTTGGTTAAATTTGTTTCCTTGTTTGGTACCCCAAATAGTGCTATCATTGCACAGGGCTGTAAAGTGACTCCAAACACTTTTCATCAAATCAATCAAATCAAAAATTCATCAAATATATAATTTCTAAATTATCCTTCATTTTTAATATTTGTGATTTGGTATGTGCAGTTTTCATCATTGCTGCATTCAAAAGAATATTTCCCCTCATCACAACACAATCATAAACATATGAAAACATTTTATTGTTTCATTTTGTCAGACTGCAATTTCCATTTGTTTCACATCCTTTATTCTTCAATTTTGAATTGATGAATAAAAATTCTGAGGACTTCACCAGGCTATTATGATTCATGATCCAGGATCATGTAAATGTCATGTTGTTTTGTGCAATTTTTTGAATTGTAATCAATATAAACAAATATTAATCTCAATAAAGCCTCTTCAGTCTATCAACCAAATACGACACAAATATTCAAACATTTTGTTTACACTGTCTGCCACTAGATGGCAGCATTGCCTCAGTAGGGAGGCATCAGTAATTATCACAACACTGTGGGGTCCAGATGCGTAAAACTAATATAATAAAGTGTTGTACTGAAATTATTATTTTTCTATTGAATTTTTCCCCCTGAAGATGTCAACTCAAATCAGGCAGGATAAACATTGCTGGTCCAAAACATGGGAACCATCATGGGGTTACCATGGCAACTCCTGTTGTGGAACGTCAGGGAAGTGACATCATTGGAAATAAAGCTCAAAGGAGATTTTATGAAGGCTGTTTGGTGCCTTTCACCACTTCTCAAAACACAGAGGTGCTTTGAAACATCACAGCGGATTGGCCTGGCTCCAATGAACACAGTCAGTACATCTGTTGTTGTCGGTTGAGCTGGATGTTTGGCTACCGTAATAATGAACCATAAAAGGTCAGACTACCGCAGTAAGAGGACAGATAACACTGAGGTAACTGAGCCAATAATACACATGCAAACACAAAGAGCAGGAGTTGCAATGAAAAATAAATTGACACAGCTGCTTTAAAGGCAAGCAGTTGCAAACACTTCTTGCTTGTGAAACAAAGCAATGTTGACTTACCAATTGTGTATATTTACTTAATTAGTACAAAGTTAAAGATACTTTCCACCTTTGTTTTAATCTAATAGTACTATACAGGTAGAAATTATTATAATTCACTTGCAAAATATGCAAAAATTAAAACATGGAAAGCTAAATATAATTTTGTTTAGCAGAAACATTTACTTTACTCTAGTTTTTTTACTACCTGTATTATGTTGCATGCATTTTGTTATTTATGAGTATTTATGTCAGAAAATATGTGCTTGTTTCTGACTGGCAGACATAATACATCATTAATCATAAATTATTATATAAATTATATTAATCGTAGCTGAAATGATGAATTCAATTTCTTTTTTTTCATTGTCAACAAATTACACTAAAAGACCAGAACTACATGTCACAGTCCATTTCTTTACAGCTTCTGACTTCCCTAATCTCTCTGCGTCACTCACCCATTCATATCTCCTGAGGATATAAACCTTTTATAATAGGACAAAGCCTTTTTTTTAAACAGCAGGCACCAGAATTTAATCAAATGTTACTCCAACTTGAGAAGTAGGAGATGGATTGCATTATGAGCTATTTTTATCTGTAGATTTGTTTTAATATGATTATGATTAATATGACATCAAGAAAAATATCCCCAGACATGTCCTTTAATGACTATTTGAAGTTTGTTTTATCTTGTTCACTGAATACTAAATACAATAAACCAGTCTGAGCAGTTTTTTTTCATAAAGAAACATGTAGTTCCTATAACGTTTTTTATGTTTCAGGTCAGTGACTTATATTGGAGCTCCTAAAAGGAAAAGGCCCTGCTGCTTGCACATCTATATCTGAGAGTTTCATTCAGTCTGATGTGAATAAGGTTTTCAGAACAGCTGTGTCCTGACATGCTCTAATTCCAACTGATCTTTGTTCCCTTCTTGGTCCGTGACTGAGCCACAGTGTTTCCACCCAGGCCCAACTCCTGTCTGTCCCACTGAGCTGACTCCATCTGAACATAGGCAGCATTGTTACAGGTGCTACAGTTGCTATGAATGTACAAATCCTGCAATTTGAATCAACAGCAAAATGTCTCATATCAAATAAGTACAAGAATACTGCACAGTCAATGTTAATGTCAATGTATTCAATGTTAGTGAGATATCAAACAGAAGTCTCACCTTTGCTCCTTTAACACCACTGCAGTCACACTTTCCACATGAGGCCCCGCAACCCTGAAGAAGAAGAGAAACATAAAAATAAATGATTCATCAACCTAAATAGTAAGTTTAACAAAAAAGGAAGAAAGAAAAATGGTGTAAAAGAAGTTTTTCCTGCTCATATCTGCTTATTATATCTGCGGTCATTAATGTGTTTTGTAGAACTACTAGCAGGCATCAGCACATCAGTGCAGCTGGCTTCGGCTGTCTCAGAACCTCCCAGTGCTCCTCTTTTCCTTTTCCCTCAATCACCCAGCTGTTGCCTGACTCACAGGCAAAGTGTCCGGCCAAAAGCCTGTCAGGGCTTTGGACATGCAGGCTTGTGTAGAGAGTACACAGCTATATGACCATGAGAATGTATCTCTTTCTAACGTCTGATACAAATCATTGTGATACATTTCCAACTTTCCCTTTCTCCCATAATAAGTCACTGTCAATTATAGCTTTTCTATAATAGAATTTCCTCATCTTCCCTCTCACATGCAATCCTCTGCAACATGACTGATAACTGGATCAATGTGTGGCTCTGAAACTGAAAGGACGTTATGGGAAACAGATTTCACTGTTCGGACCTCTTCCCCCACCCTGTCCCAGTGCACTTGTTCTCTATTTGTACGGCCCACTACAAGCACATTATTTCCCATTCCTGCACTCTCACACACCACTGACCCTCACACACCTCTCCATCTCTGCCTCCTTAACTGGTTTATGTGTTTTTACAAGACTCAGTTCTGTCATGCCACAGGGAAAAACTTCAGGAACACCTGCTTCACATCGGATTAGCGTCGTGAGACAACTAGAGGAAAAGAAATATTGACTCAGAAAATCAACCACATGTGTGCTTCATTATAACAAACCTGCTGGCTTGGAGCAATAGGCGCTCCTGGTGCTAGATTAAGAAGATTTTTTTAACAAGTGACAGAGGGAGTTAAGGAACTCTAATGAAATAAGGAAACACTCCTGCATACAGTCAGCACCACTGTGAAGTAAATCACAGCTGCTCAAAGTAATGTTCGTGTTGCTTAATAGTCTGTCCCAGAGTTGTCTTAAAGACAAAACTTAGCTAAGCAGACATTACTGCATGTTGCAGGGCATGACCAGGTAACCCACTATGAGGATGCTGTGTGTGTTTGTGTGTGTGTGTGTGTGTGTGTGTGGGGGGGGGGGGGGGGGGGGGTGATGAAAAGCACCACCCTGTGTCTATCTGATGCTGGTTCTACAAACACAGCATGGCAATCTACAGGCAGAGCTAAATTTACCGTCTCCCGTATGTTTTCTTTTTACATCGGTTATCCGTCGCCATAAACCCAAACACCACATCAGAGCAGAAAGAGTTTTTCTAATGACTCTTGCCACCACATAGTGGCTAACATTGTGTTCAGATTCTGTGTGGAAGAGGATAATCAGAGGACCTTATCAGACAGATCGAGGATTTGTCTAATAAGAACTTGTCTGGATGATGCAGAATGTGATTATTTAGCTATACCACAAGAAGAAGAACTATTTCTAACATGAATCTAGCTTTTTTAACATCATGGAGGTGAAATGGGAGGTGAAATGTGGATGAAAGTCTTACCAGTTATCATGGGAGGAGCAAAAGCTGAAATGAACATTAAGCAAGTGGTGCAATATAATAACTTGAATAATTTTGAGATACTACTTCCCTTTCGATATACTCACTTATACTTTTATGTCACTACATTTCAAAGGGAAATCTTGTACTTTTTACATACAATATGCAGCACCTTCCTCTCCCCCATTATCGCCACTTGATGAAGGCCCTAAAAACTAAAAATTGTGGCTGCACCAAGCAGCTTCCAGGTGTGACCATGTGAATGTGGCCAGGACGTTCCTATAAAAAAGAGGTTTCCTCTCATTGAACTATTCCCTCAATAAAAAATGGATAAAAATAACAGTGAAAAATGTGTTTATTTTGTTCTTAAAAATGTTACAATAATAGTCAAATGTCCAATTTCCTGTGCTATCTTTAAATAACATGTTTTGTCTATCCAACAGTCCAAAGTCTAAATATATTGTGGAAAAAAAAACTTTTTAAAACATTAACAATATGTCACTGCAATAGTAGTACACCTCTGTATACAGACTACTAGCACAGTACACGCTGTGCTCATGTTGAATATTGTTGGACTGACAGACTGTGAGAAAGTTGATGAAGATGAAGATGACGTTACTCTTCCCAAACAGAGTGATCTTCCACAGAGTAAACAGAGTGAGCAGAAGCCAGAGACTCTGCAGTGTTGAGTGTCCACTGTGAATATACAGAGGCTGGTGAGTCACTGAACACATGTGGATCTGTATCAGATCCAGTAAACTTGCTGCAGACGGACTCATGTGTTTCGGGACTAGTGTTTTATTCTTAAGTCCAAACTGTGAAAAATCAATATGACGTGTATTTACGTTCATGAGGTGCATCCCAAAACAGTGCTTTGTCATTATATCATGTATATGACAGTGTGTTTGCGATTGTTTAGTGAGGCTAGAGCTCACAGAGACACACAATCCAGAAGGTTTGCTATGATAGAATCCGACATAGGTTCACAAAATTCCAACAAAAGACAAAAAAGGAGGATTAGGAGGGCATAATACTACTAAGGCTTGTAGCATAAAAAGCAGACACCTGCTTGCACAGGTCTTCATAATATACCATAAATGCCAGAAGTACTGGAGGTAACATTGTTTCAAGCCTTTTTCCCCCAGGGCCTAATGTTTCACTTGCTTGATACGTCTGACATCATCAGATATGGAAATCCAGCACTGGGAGAGAGGAAGTGATGAGTAATGTTTACTTTCAAAGGTCACAGTCGTTGACTACCAAGACATTAACACAAACACTCTCAATGTAAACCAGTGGTTAGAATATGGAACTAGTGCATAACAGGGTCCCACTCAGGAAATGTGCCATGGTAGCAAGCACAGCCTGTTACAGAGTGGTTTACATGGACCAGTTTTTTATATCAGAAATGAATTTTCACAGATTCCACCTTAGTGGGCAGGGATAAGGAAAAAACAATAGCTGTTCTGATAGAGTTTGAGAGTGGAATCCAAACACTTTTTTTACTCTGAGTGTCCCAAGACATGCAGCTTCAGCTGAGCTGACTCAACATTGCAGTCAATAAGACAGTTATTCAACACTTTCTTTAACTTTTGAGTGATTTATAGAGAAACTGTGAGTCTAATTTCAATAAAAGTAACATTGGTGAAGAGAGGACAATGTTGTCTACATTCTAAAGTACACATTATTCAGATAGAGTTCAGATAGAGTGGAAGCTGTGGGAGTAAGATGATAAAGTGTTGAAGGTTTTTGGTAAAAAAATATTTAGAAGCCTGTAATCTAGAGTGTGTCATTTCATGGATATATATATATATATCCATATATATATATATATATATATATATATATATATATATATATATATATACATATAGTATACATGTGACACTGTGTCACAGTTTGTCCAGCAGAGCGCGCTCTGACTCCACACAACACTTGCTCAGCAGAGTCAGCAGCTTTGTCCTCACACAGCACATATGGTGGTGGAGTGCGCTAAACAAAGCAGACTGTGGTGCAGACTCAGAGTCAAGCAGTGTCTCTGGGTTTTTTACCATCTAGTTCATGAAGTACATGACTGGAAAGTTATTTGAGAATGACCCTAACATTTTCCCTTTTTGTCATGCCATTCATGTTTAGCATCCTTGGCCAATTATGTGCCTGACCACCAAGTTTAAGCAAAAAGGCTTAGTATTTTTTTTCTGTAATCCTGTTCAAATACGGACAGACAAATGGCAACAAAAACAATACCTCCTTGGCAAAGCCTTTTGATCAACACATGCAGTTGGAATGCGAAGGTAATTTAAACATCTGCAATTAGAGAACACCTGGGCAAACTCCATCAAACAAGTGAAGTGAAGTTTTGCTGAGTTTATCATCATTAGTTTCCAAAGTAAAGAATTTTCAATCTCAATGTTTGAACTGCTTGTCTGCTTGTGTTGCAGCCTTTACTGTATTTTCTGTAGTTGCTTCTGTTACTTCGGACTTTATCTTTGAGGCCTTAAGGGAAAAGAATTCTAAATGTTTTAACAGCCAATTAACAGCATACTGCACCAATCAAACTGCATTCCCGACTTCATCACACATCCTCTTACAGAGTAAAGGCATCTCAACTCTTTTTTTAAACAATGGAGGGATATGGAAAATAATGGGACAGTATTTGCACAATTATGAGCTTGAATTCTGAGGGCCACTGGATTTTTCCAAATCTGCATAGAGGGTCACTTTATTTACAGCCCTAAGGGTACGTTCATTCAGTTTTTTTCCTCCAGCTCTATAAGTCAATGCCTCTTTTCTTTTTGGCAAAGTGGGCAGATGGGCAGCCCCCAAGCTGACATACAATGGATAATTATCACAAAATCTCCAACAGCTTAAAATGTGTCCTAAAGTGATAAAAACATTCATCTTACGTGACACAAAACCAATATTTTCAGTCATCTAAGCCTGCTGTATACATTCATGGGCAGGGGTTATGAAAAGCTTTGGAGTGCAGGATCCAATGGGAACACACACACACACACACACACACACACACACACACACACACACACACACACACACACACACACACACACACACACACACACACATAAATACAGCATAAGAGCCCAAAATTAAGAAAACCTGCAACTGTAATGGCTATCACACGACCATCATAAGATCCAATCAAGGTAACACAATTATGTCATGTTTGGGATATTACTGTATGAATTTTAGAGTATATACATGTACATACATGGCAATCAAGGCAAGGCATAGCCAGCACCCACTTTATTCAAAAGATCTAAAGATATTCAATCACATGTTCATCAAATAGACATCTGCCATTCAATAGTAAGCAATCTGATCCCATTCTCTGCCAAGGGTGACATCCTTATCTAAAGTCATACAAAAAGCTTCTGGTTGCTCTTATCTGGAAATAAAAGCTGCAGAAGTCTGCTGTTTTTATCATTGTTTTTAGAAAATGACTTGACTGGAGAATCCCTCTTTGTTTATCTCCTCGGCCGAGGGGGAGCAGTAAGGAGGCTTCCTTCCACATCGATAGTGATTTTACTGAAGGGGAACTCAATAACTTCAGTTTCACATTTCTACTTTGTTTTCTTTAAGCTTTGAAGTGTGTGCTTCTCCTCACACATCTATAGGACTTTAGGTGCTGCAGCTACTCTGCTACAGTAGTTTACATTTATATTTTAATTACATTAGAGTGGCTCATGACTTTGTGTCATGTGGAATGTGTCATTCATGGGTCACCCCAGTAACCTAGTTGTTAAGACTCATACCCCCAACGTCCATGGTTGCATTGAGTGTTCAGTCTCACCACTCTTGTGAATTTTCAGCAAACAGCTCTGATCAACCTACTGCCTGCTGCAGTGAAGAAAAGTAACTAAGTACATTTACTCAAGTAATGAACTTAAGTACAATTTGAAGTACTTACTTCTACTTTACTTTAGTATTTAAATGTAGAAGCATTTAAACAAATTCAGAAGGAATTATCAACTTTATCCTTTCAGATGAACTGCATTATTAAAGATTGGAGCAGCAGCTCCCAACCTCTTATTAAATAAGTGTGTAGTTTTTTCTCCTCATGTTTCAGATCACAGCCTAAAACAATTATTGCAAAAACAAGCACTTCTACCTTCATACTTTAAATCTGTTAAATATCTGTTATCATCTGTTAAATAGATTTACATAAGTCATATATTAACTGCAGGGCTTTTACTTTTAATGTAGTATTTTTGAAATAAAGGATCTGGGTATTTTTTCCACACTGTCACACAGTTTACACTGTCACAATGCCCCTGACTCAGTTGTTTTTTCTTTCCTTGCAAAACAGGAATCCAAAACTGCCCTAAACTGTCTCATGGCCTCTTAACTATGTGTATACAAGTTTGACTGATTTCAAATTGGCTGGTGTAATTGCTGTTAATGACATCCGATGAGATTTTGGCTTTGTGTCCCACTAGAAAATATTGTCCAAAATTGTTAAATTGGACAATATTGGAGTGTTCTCATAAACATCTGGGTTCTTTTGAGGACTAAAATAACAAGTAGAGTTCAGCATATTGTTTTTTTCTGGTGTGTTGAAATAAGTATCCCAAGCTCCTTTGTCCCTTTACAGCAAATCCAAGTTCCTACTCAACAGATGCTTCATGGTTGTTTATGCAACACCTTCATTATGAGCTATCAAGCAAGATTCTACAGTCAATTTACTACGTAGTATTCATCTAAGATGTTTAACTCAAGTGCAGAGTAAGTCACCCTGGCTTACACATGTATACAATCGGTATAGACTGAAATGAATTTTGATACATCAAATTGTCATGATTTTTTCCCTGCTGTGACTCCAAACTGCATTTCACTCTCCACTTACCCTACAAGGTACCCTGTTGTGTGGTAATGTTAAATTTTATGAAGAAGCAGTGTTCAGCTTTTATGCTCCACATATCTGGCATAAACTTCCGGAAATCTGCATGTCTGCTGCAACTTAGTTCTTAAGGCTGAAGAGAAAATAACTGAAACAATAACACAATACCCTCAATAATATATATTGGAATATCTGGGTTGGATAATATTGTATTTAATTTAAGATATCAGCTTCTCAACCAGATGAGTAGTAACATTTTAGTTCATGTGCTCGTCAAGGTGTTGCTGCTATATTTATTACAAAGCACTGTTTTCCCTGTATATGTGTATGTTTTACTGTCTCAATTATATTGCTTAATGAGCCCTTCTGTCAAGTAAGAGCCTTCTGACATTTACAGAGTAAAGCTATCCTGATTGTCTCCATATGTAAACCGTGATATGTGTTTGAGTTAAACATCTTAAATGCTTTTTTCTGCTGTTCTGGGTATTGATTTGTGTTCTTTTTTTCGCTGTCAATAGAGATCACAGGTGCTACTGAGTCCTCTTACACACACTGAATCAGAAGGGACAATTTAACAGAAGAAAAAGAAACAACAGAATAATAAAAGATGATTATACATAGACAGATAGATGCTTTTTCAGACTGTGTTAGTTTGAACTGGGCTGCTGTGGCATTCCTGGCCTTCTCTGGTACTGAGAGGATAAGATGAGAGAATAGGCGTGGAGGAGGGGAACATTCAGTCTGACTGCCATACTTGGAAGACAAGGCTACTGGTTCAACTTGCTCTGTAAACAGCAGACACTAAGTGCATATTTGCATGAGGGCAAGCTGCACACGCACTAACTGGAATGGTACGATCTGAAACGTCACTTTTTGAATGCCAAGGGTTATCGGGTTGTGTATCGAGTTCAGCCAAACCATTTTTCATATTAACTGCTCCTGTGAACTAGATTCTTAACATTTTTCATATCCTCTTGTTTGCCAGCACATACCTTTATGAAGGTATGAAGCACTATTTTACATTTGATTCATTTAAGAAATTTAGACCAAAATAGGCAATGAAATTATCTTTTTGTTGCACTGTAAAAATGTATTAAGAATAGCATAGGCATGCACTTGAAATCTTAAAGGGTAGTCTGACGTTTTGAGAATTATATTTTGCATGTCAGATGAGAAGGTTGATGCCGCTCTCCTGTCTGTATAGCAAATATGGTGCTACAATCTTTACTCTTCTTATTTAACTCTAAAGCGAGTGTATTTCCAAAAATGTAACTATTCCTTCAACAAATGCCACACGTCACAGCTTCAAAGTGTCACAGCGGTGAGGTTGTCATGTCTGGGTTTTTCATTGTGTGCATTTCTTGTTTTATTTTGAAATCCTAACTCTCCTCTCATTTCATGTCACTTGCCCTTCCTCGTGTGTCATCAGTCTGATCGTCTGCCCTGTCTCCTGATTGTGTCCACCTTTTCCCAATTTCCCCTCCATGTGTATTTATATTCTGTCTCCCCTTGTCTCGTGCCAAAGTGTCTTTGTTTGTCCGCGTCAATGCACCCAAGCCAGCTCTCGATTCACAGCCTTGCCCGTGTGTAGTATTTTTGTTGTAAGTTTTCATAGTCTTTGTTCAGATTAAGAAAAGATATTGTTTTATAGGCTTGTTGTCCTGCGGGATTGTTTCGTTTATTATTTTTCTGGTAGTTTTTCTAGTTTACCTAGATTAGCGATAGATAATTGTAGTATTTTCCTCCTTCTGGAGTGAGTTTGTTTTGGTTACCTTTATCTTTCTAGTCATTCCTTCCCACTTTTGGTGAAGCGTTTTTCTTTTCGAGATTATTTTATTTATTTATTTATTTTACTGCGATAGGGTTAGTGTAGTTAGACCTCTTAGGTAGATAGAGTATTTAGTTTATAGGGAAGTGTTTTTTTTGTATGTTTTACAGCTCCTTGTCGTTGCAGTCCGGGAACAATAAAACCTGTACACCTGATTTCCGTATCTTGAGTCCTCCTTTCGTTCTGGGCCTGACACAACGACACACAGAGAAACCAAAAGGCCAACCTAAGAGTACTATGGATACCTTCTGCAATAAAGGCTATGATTTCTGTTTGCTTTATTTTGTTTGCTGAGACCAACTTGATGTAAAACATGTCCTGTTTTGGCTGCAGGCAGCAGGTATTCATCTATACCACTGAAATAATTCAGGGCTTCTGTAACCAAAAGCAGATGCATCTGTAGAAAACAATGTGCACACACACAAACGTCTGCAAGAACGAACGGACATGAAGACACATGCCAAAATACATACATGACATACAAAAATAAAATGAAAACCAGACTTGTTGAAAATGCCTGAAATCATAAAACTTCTGCAAGCGTCATGGGATCAGATCTTTGTGTTACACTTACATGTCCCTGGGGAAATCTATTTGTAAGAAAATGCATGAAATAACTGAATGCACACACACTCACACACACAAGTTAATGAACAGTCAGTCACAAGCCTTTTCATGAATGACCAATTGTGACCAGGTCAATGTTGCCTGACATTAAATTTGGGGCCAAGGAGAAAACTGAGGGACTGAAAGTAAAGAAATACTGCATCTCTACCAAAAACACATGAAGTGGATCACACATTTATTAGAGCCAAGCAGGTCTACAGTTAACCTCATGAGTGTACATCTACCGTCTAGCTATTTAATGCTGCAGCAAAGACAAACACGTCCAGCTGTGTACGGCGATGCAAACAAAATTCATCCCCTGGGACTGCATGAGTTTCCTGAACATGTGAGTGGACATGTAACGTGAAGCTGTGAACGCTGCACAGCCGTATCCTGCAGAACACAGCCAGACATATCAACTGTCCACCCAGGAAGTTCTCACGTGCCGAATTAACTCAGCAAGTGGGAACATTGTTTTAGAGAACTTCTCAGGCCTTGAAAACTCTTGGATGACTGTCAAGAGCTTGTGGGATAATTCCAGCTGCTGATTGCTAACAGCGCATGCAAAGAAAATGAGTGAAAAGGAATATAAAAAAAAAAACATGATAAGGTCATCGAAGGTCCTGAAAAAGAATGCAGTTGTCCAATAACATGTCAACATTAGACATTACTGTAGTGCAGACCAGGACCAAACACAATAGGTCATCTTTCAACTGCATCTAGGCCAGCTCCATGCTGCATTAATGCTTCTAACAGATGAAATGCAACATTCCTGCCATAGCTTACAGTGGTCTTTGACCTTTTCTAATCAGCCATTGCATCTGCATCACATCTTGACCAGTCGCATGACCCTCAGGGGCTCAACCTTTTGACTTCTGATGAAGTCATTAGAGGGGAATTAGGGGTTCAATCATGGCTTTCAATATAAGGTTAATCTTAATTATTCTTTCTCAGTGCTCATGTATAAGCAAGGCCAAGTGGATGGAATGTTAGGTTGTTAAAAAATTAAGCAACATTCCTACTTGTTCATTTCTGCCTGAAAGGATATGCAAATGCTAGAACTCCACCCAAGAACAGCTGATGGCACTTTTGCCCTGGGTTGATGATATGAGAAGGAGTTATGCTATAATGCAGGAAAAGAAATCTGGCGAGCTAACCGACATTGCTGTGGTTTCCGTTGGCTTCTTGCTTTCTGTGCAGGGCTCTTGTTCACGTGCCCACACACAACTGTTCTGGGCAGTTATTGTTCCAGATAGTTAAAAAAAAAACATTCCTCAACAATCCCACAGGAGCAGGACTGGTCCAAGAACTTATACACACAAACATCAAATAGTAAGCTCTTTACATCTGTGCCAATTTCTCTCGTTTGCTTCGCAGCTGCATCTACGAAGGAGTATTAGGGCCACACACAAAAAAAAAAAACAGGCAAAAAACGCGTTCTGTCGAAATGGGCTACGTATCAAGTTGAGCACCTAGCGCTACTGCACAAGACCCCCAAGCGCTGTTACAGTTTAAAAGCCACTTGCCTTGAGTAAGTGTGCATATAAGATTTGCAGCAGAATACCTAAAGTAGATGGTAATTGTTTGGATAGTATACCAGCAGTAACTTGTTAGTAACTTCTCAGTAACTTCTTTCTCTTATATATATCCAGTCATGTGTATGCCTAAAATGTTTTAATTTTTCACAGATGGGATAATTGTTCCTCCCTGATCAAGTGCATATTGTGTTTATATATTGTGTATACTGTGAGTGTGTATATCTTTTTGAAATAAATGTTTTTTACAATGTTTCCTCTGTCCCTTTTAAGTAAGTGAGTAAATAATGGTAATTTTACAGTGGGAGCATTATTTGATGGCTCAAGTGGGCTATCAAAATATGCTAGCTTTAGTGTGAGCCTTATTTGAAGAGCAGATATTGGCCTGTCAAAATGACCGACCTATACCCAATTCATATAAATTGTTAAAACCCCATTTGATAGCATAACACTACTGTCAAAATAAGATACATACACATATTCATGTAAATGAGCTTTAATGAGCTATGAGGTATAAACTATGATCGTAGTTTGCACACCATAAAACACCATAAAACCTGCTGTCTCTAAAGAAATATGTTCTAAAACTGGGGAGGTTAGCTTTATTGAATCTAAACAAATGTAAACGGAAAAACGTAAGATAGCTTAGGTTATTTTAATGGGGCAGCCCATTTCGACAGAATTCTTTTTTTTTTCCAGGCCCTAATTCTCCTTTGTATGCATCAGTTTGAGAAGCCTGCATCTCAAAGTGATGCACTTTCTCTCCACTAATAGACCTGGTAGTAATTGAGAGATGTTTCAAAAAGTTTAGTGGAAGGATCTGGAATTAGGGGGAGAAAGCATCAGTTACTTTGTAAGGATTTTGTTTTCTCTGAGAAAGAGCTGATGCTGAGCTGCTTCAGCGTTGCTTGTGAATGCACAGCATTGTGCCACAGGATGTGGGGTTTAGGAAGCCTTCTTCCTTCTCTAAGGAGGAAGGCCTCTTCCTTGCCTTTTATGCTCACAAAGACAAGAAGGGGTTGGGTCAGCCTCTCGTCTCTCTCAAAATTGCTGTGGTATCTGGGAATAGCATCAGCACGTGAGGACACGCAATGACCTCTGTGACTTCTGATAAGCCATATCTCCAACCTGGAATATGTTCCCACTAGTTTACACTATTGTTTCTTGAACACATCTTTTAACTAAATGATGAGAAAACAAAATAAGACGATGAAAGCAGAGAAAGAATTTGTTGAACCACATTAGTAACAAAAATTGTCTGTCTCTTTTAAAAAACACACATTACATGGACACACCTGGGATTTGAGTTAGTAATGTACAAAGAAGAACTATCGCTTTTAAACAAACTACATAATTCATTCATCAGGGAGTATACATGTACATGTACAGGAAGTGTGTGCATAATAGGCTCTATTTCGCATCCTTTTTATGCCTTCTGCAAAATACAGTATGTCAATGCCTTTCATCCGAAAAAGGAAATCCCCTTTTTAAATGCTCATCAGAAACACAGTGACTTTTATATGAAACACTAAATAAGGATAACTGTGAGAAGAGGGAATTCCAAGACCAGTGAAAGAAAGCCTTGATTCCTGCCCTTAGCTTCCATGTCTGCAACAAACTAATGGATAATGGAGCCTTTTAGTTACCATACCATACACTGCAAATGGTGGCAATGTAATACACAGAACTGCTCCTGTCTCTGTATCACCATTGCATCACTGTTGTTTGACCCTATAGTGATAGTATAATTAGCAGATATTAGCACCCTGAGGCATGAGCTTTCCTGGCAGAGAGATACCGAAACCTGTCAACAGTTTTGCTCTTGTGTCACCTAAAAATATTTTATGTGGTTATGTGAACCACATAATGTGACCAGCTTAGCTTCCCACTAAAAGTTACCTGATTTCTGGGACACTATAACAGATTCATGGCTGCATAAATGAACAATTGTCATTGTCCTGAAAGTAAACAGGGCGCAACTGCCAGCCGCAGGTTAAAAGAGCAACACTGGGATGAGTAAAGCATCTGTTCTTGCTGGAAAAAGGTTCAAGGCTCCAGATACATGAGTATTCTCCAGTTCCTGTGAATTACAGTCAGTCTGACTCACGTTCTGCTAGTTCTATCAATCCTCCCCTGTAAATATGATATCATAACAGTGCCATGTAGAGCAACTCTAGCCCAGTTGAGATGATGAGAGTGTAGGAATATTCCACATTACATATCACTGCATGTTAAGCTGATAAAAATAAGAAATGCCTACATTTAAGTGTAATGCTCAGATGCTACTCATGACATAAGCCATATACTGGAAAGAGCTTTAATCAGATAACTTTTAACAGGCCAAATATGAAGCATGTGCCTTTTCTCATCAGTAATATCATGAGGTCATGTGACTTTGGGTGTATTTCTTCAGCAGCGTTTCTGTAGTCTTCCTCTTGACTCTATCTGCCAAATTGAAAATTTTTGAAAAAAAAAGTTCCTTTCAAAGAGAACTTTGGAAGATTACAATTAAAGATGGCGTAATGGAGCAAATCAATAACAATAGCCTGAGTAATTAATAATTTCTTAATGCTTTTACTGATTAATTCTAAGTATAATTAAAGTGCAGTCATCCACAGATCCCATCTTCATAGACAAAAACAAGGGTAATAGTTGGTAAAAACCTAACTTTTGTAACATGATATGATATAGGTTATGAGAACATTTTATAACCTTTTGAGCTCATGAAAACTCCTCATGTTGGAAAGAAAAATGTAAAATATTTGCTTTTTGGAAACAAGAATTTTTGGCCTGACAGTGTAAATGCCAACGTTCAAAGAAAGCACCAAATCTGGGTTAGATTTTACTGAATATAAAACCACAAGTGACTGACAATAACATTCTATCAACTCAAATCAACTATAAGACTCAATATTCATGCAATAAGAGATGAACATCCATGGATAGTTGTGTTCGTCATGGATGAGTTTTATCAAAACCACAATATTTCCTGGAAAGTCTGGATTATTTTTTTCCAAAATCTTTGCTTTGAATATCCTGAGTTGTGTCTTGTGCAGCATAAGATACAACAATGAGATGTATGAAATACAAGAAAGAGGAGTCAAGCATTTTATTGGAAATGTCGCTATACAACCTGTAATCTTTATTGGAGAATATCCATTACTGCCTATTTATTTATACTGAAGGAACAAGAGGGGCACTTTTTTGACAAAAATAGAAAGCACATGACAAACATACATGTTGACTGTAGCCATGGGAATTATCTGTTTGCACATAACACACAACAGCTTCTTGTGTTAAAAAATGCTTTAAAATGGTTCTGGTAGCATTTACCTTCCCGTAAGTTCAGTTTTCTTTATGGGACATGATATTGGACCTTTGAAACCAACTATTTCACATCCATCACCTCCCAGTGGCATCATTAAGTCTGACAATGGTAGGCGCAACCCTCAACAAGGACTTTTTATATAAGGCACCAATGTGCAGACAATGCAAACCGGTACCTTGTCCACACTGTTGAAACTACACACACACACACACACACACATATATATCCATACACAGACACACCCAGATTGTCCTGTCACACAGAGTAACCACAAACCTAATGTTGTCTCAAGAAAAGTTACATTAAAGAGAAACAAGTTTTTAGCCTCACACCTGTCAAGAAGGACACTGAGATGGCAGCTTTCCGTGCTAGAAACTGACACAGAGAACAGCTGGAGAAAGACACAGCCAAAACCTCATTCTTCACATTGCACAACAAAACAGAGTGTCATAAATCTAATGATACCATCATCACTGTCTTGATTATCTTCCGTCAGATGGTCAATTTGGCAGCCACAGGTCAAAGAAGAGAGTGAGACTAAAAAGATTTGCTACAGGGTATCATTACTGGCTTAAGCCCACATTCCTCCTCTTCTGGGGGCTCACAACCTCATCACCTCCATCTCTCCTCCTCCAGCAGCCTTTCTCCGTTCCACTCCCTCCGCCACTCACTCTTTGCCTCTCTGCTAAGACAGACGTATTCATTACACCATCACCGTCCAAAACTACACATTACCCTAACCCTATAGCAGACCAATTTCACAGTTAAACCACAGAATTCCACATTTGCCATAACGAAACACCCTGGGGGAAGTAACTGATCTCTGAGGATAACAGTGGAGTCGATTTTGAGGCAATTAATGTGTATAAATTGTTAGCGTGGGAGAAGAGAAATGTTTTATGTGGGCGAAAGGAAATGCAGCTCTGACGAGTGAATCTCTTGGACCCAGGGGAATTTTTGAAAAGGGCTTTACCACATGCATAACCACTATTTAAGCCTCTCCTCACTTAGCATGGAGTGGGAACACACACAGAGGGATTTACACCTTCATGGAAAGAATACCTGCCACACTACATGAGTATCAAGGTCAGAGAAAACTTATCTGTGCTACCCATGAATGGCTGTCAAAATACAGAGACACAAGCACAATTGCAACTTTTCCAAATGTAGGCATTTTTACGATGCTGGGAGCAGGGGGTCAGGCAGGTTGTGCCTACCCAGGGTGCATTGCTTGGTTGGTGGCCAGTAGCAGTGACAGGGTCAGCTGTTGTCTCTGTGGGGGGTGCAGGGTCTATAGGATCAGGTCCAGACAATACTACAAGCACCCTTGTGGGGTGCTTGGGCTGAGAGGATTAACAGTGTGCTGCTTCCTCTGGATGATTTGGACCCGCGTTGGACGGGCTGGGAGTGGGAATCTGGCACCGCAGAGGGGCTTAGTCTTTCCCAACAGCTACCTCCTTTTCCTAATTCTTCCATCAAGTACATCCCACACACAAACTCTCACTCCAGGAATCTACTAATCTGGCCATCCTCCTCCTCCTCCTCCTCCTCCTCCTCCTCCTAGAGAATTACAAATGAGTCATTCTGACCAGATTAAATGACCACAGAGGGAGAGATACTCTATTCTGTTGATATAAACAGATAATTCATTTGGGATCAGATGATGCAGAAGAAAACAAAACATGGGAGAAAAGGGCCACATACTGTAGATGCCAATATGAGCTTATGTTGCTTCTGCCTTTACTATAGCTGAGATGTCAAAGGGAACGCAATGTTACTTTATCTCTTTATTATTGCTTCTCTGATGTCAGCATGACCCATTCTAAGATCCAGGTTATTGCAGCTCTATATGTGCCTGCAAGCATTAGCAATAGGGTGTGGGTGTTTATGCCGTCTATTGACTCCTGTCTTCAGTTTAGCCCTGCTGATTGTGAAGTAGCCCAAACAGGAGGCTCTGTTACTCAAAGTCATGTCCTGTGTTTGTGGAGATAAAGAAAAGATGAAGTCTGTGATGCATGGACATCAGCTGAGAAGATGTTTACTTCTTTGACCAAGATCCCGTTTCATGTATGCGTGTCCGGAATTGAAAAACCTGCTTGCGACATGAATCTCAGGATTTATAGTCATTGTTCTGGATACAACTGACTGAGGAAACCCCCTTTCTGTTCATTGTGCTGCTCTGGAGAGATGAAAGCCCCTGACAGGATTGCACACTTCCTGTTTTAGACCTCCCCGTACAGATAAACTCCCGGCAGATAACATATAAAACAGTTTATAGTTTATACAAACAGGTGATACCGTCCACCAATGTCTCTCCTTGATTTCCACTACTTGTGTGTGTGTGTGAGAGAGATGTTTCTGGTGGAAACTTCCCCCACACTTAAAGCACTAAATATAATCTGATCTTTAGTTATATTTCAACTAATTGTCTATCCTTATTTATCATTAAAAGAATTAGTATATTATCTACTTGAACATAGTAGATGGATCTGGAAAAGCTTCTTCTTCTTGGATAACGTTTACGTGTCACCCAGTTGTGCCCAATTTAAAATATGGGATTCCATTTCCATCTGACATTAAAGTCTTCTTAAAGTTTTTAAAGTTAGTTATTAAATACTTACATTTGACCTGAGATAACAACGCCTGCCTTTCTCCATTTTAGCTTTCACAATTAAACATGACTAAAAGACTATCATTGTGACCACCAGCACCACTTGATAGATAGCACAGCAGCTGTAAGCAGTTTTCAAACCTTCATTCGATAATGAAGAATAAGTGACATGGTAGAAAGCCATGGAAAACTCAAATAAGTACCCAGACCATAAGTTGTTTTGTCAAATTACTTCAAAATCAATTATCTTTCATGATAAATGTTTTTTTGAGTTTTTTCTCTGTTCAGTTAATTTTTTTGAGTAATAAAACAACTAAATGTACAATCTCAAATAGTGCTCCATATTGCTTATATATATAAGTGACAGAAAGGATAATTTAATCCAAATGAAATATCAAGAGCATCTTAAACTGTGATTTTCTATGTGATGATGCCAGATAACGTCTTATATTATTTTATTCAAACTGGGAATGTGTGCCAAGGATGGGAGGGAAGTAAACTGGCTGCATCATGTTTCACATCTATGCTGGTAGAGACACAGCCACACTGACAACTGCTGCCGTATTTCTCTTTGCTGCCACAAAAGCAGAAAATGTGTCTTTACAAAGAGATATGCCTGGAGAATGTATAGTTATTCATATATCATTGCATGTCAGGCTGTATCTGTTTCATTCCTCCTGTTTAAGACACACGCACGCGCACACACACACACACACACACACACACACACACACACACACACACACACACACACACACACACACACACACAGTGTTTCTAGTCTGCCCCACCCTCTCCTCCTCTCTCCTCTGCTCTTCTGCAGCAGAATTGGAGGAAGGGGGCAGAACTGCAGGGACTAAAGTCTGAACTGAAAGAGTGAAAGAGTGACAGACATGCATGACGGAATGCAAAACAAAAATAAAAAGACATGAATGACAAGGCGAATGTGAAACAACCACAACCTGAAAAATATAAACATCTGGTAGGGAAGTTTCTTAGTAACACTGAAACAACGTCATTTTAAACCGCTATGGTATTGATATAAACTTCTAACAATGATTAACACACATATAATATACCATGTGAATACACTGAAATCACCCAAAGGAGACAAAGGATACTCTGGTTAAAAGTTTGCGCACATTCACGTGATATTTTTTGTTGTTGCACAAGTAAAATTAAATAAAGCAAATATTTTATACAGTTATTCTCTACTTACTTCAGCTCGAGCCAGGTCTATTGAGAGAGCCGCCGCCAGCAGGAACATGGTACCTGTCGGTAGCAGCATCGTGGCGGCCCGCAGTGGAAGTTGTATTACCCGCAACAGTGCAGCAGAGCGCCCGCAAACGACCACCTGTCGACCGCTGCGTGTGCGCTTTTTCGTCAGTGGAGCCTGTAATTCAGCGGCGGAGCACCGGCAGCACGTTTGGCTGCATCTTTGTCTGAGACGATGTGAGGTTCTGATCAATGCAAGTTATTCTTGTGTCCTGCACCACACCCCCCTGCCCAAAACGACCACCCTCACCCAAAGCTACAGACAGACACAACCCAGCTCATACGAACACTTTGACTTTTCTCGGTAAGAAGAGGGATTACTCGACACTCTGTGGTTCCTTTTGTGAGAATATTTGAAAGGTATTTTTTTCTGTTGTTGGTGCTACAGGTGCCCGTTCTGCAACTTTTAGCCGCGCGAATCCCTATTTCCCATCCTCCTCCCCACCACTGCTAGCAAGTCCGGGGTGACAGTAAGTAATGCGCTTTATTCAAGTGGTAGCAAGTTGAAAAATCGAATATTGCAAACGTATTGTTAGTTGTTGTTTCACATGCAGCATCTGTGTAAAAAACCTTGAAAATAGGACTCTGTGGATGAATTTAAACCACCGTCAGGCAGGTGAGATGTGAGACTCATAGGCAGAAGGCGATTTTCACTTTGGGGGGGGGGGGGTATTGTTTGTTTCACTTAGGTCGGCGAGTCATGCGCTAGAAGTAGTGAAAATACTGGCGTGGGACTTGCGTTTGCGGTGTGCATGAGTGGGACCATGCAGGGACAACACAACAGAGGAATGAACACTCTGAGGTGAGCGGAACATGAGCTGCAAGTCACTGAGAAGCTTTTTTACTGTCTGTTAGTTGCTTACAGCTATTCTCCCTAATCTGCAGGCTGATGCTTCTGTACCTCTGCATTGCCTTCCTCGCCTCAGGAGTTCACGCAGTAAGTTTGATTTATTTACCACGTTGTTTTTGCTTGTAGGCTTGCAAACCGTGAACACTTCTTGACAACTAAAAGTTATATAAAAAAATAAATAAATCACATGCTAAGAGTCTCAGGCTTGGTTTTTGTCAGACACGCGCAGCAGTTTGCGCTGAGAATGGGTGTGGCTGGTTGAGGGATCCTCCTGTAGGAGGGTTTGTATGGAAGCAAATCAGTCTCACCAGCTTTTAATTTATTTTTTTTTGCATTGAAATGAAGTGTCTGATTTGTTTTTCCTCTGAATTCAACTCATCACATTTTCAATAATTCACTTTCATTTTTCAATGTTCATTAATTATGGAAAGAAAATCAAACACAAAAAACACATACAAAGAAAACCCAAAGGAGACAAAGGATACTCTGGTTAAACGTTTGCGCACATTCACGTGATATTTTTTGTTGTTGCACAAGTAAAATTAAATAAAGCAAATATTTTATACAGTTATTCTCTACTTATTTCAGCTCGAACCAGGTCTATTGAGAGAGCCGCCGCCAGCAGGAACATGGTACCTGTCGGTAGCAGGTACCATGTTCCAATGAACTCATGTGATATGTACAGTGAAATGTTAGTATAATATTTACTTAAAAATACAAATATGTTATGTGCTAATGTATCCATCATTCGGAGCAGCAAATTGCACTACTGGCCAAACTATGGAATTACATGTAGGGTATTGTTATTAGGCCCAGAAAGAAAGAAAGGCTCACAAACCGCATTGGAGACAGAAAAACAAGCACACATAATTTTTATTACAACTGACTTTCACGAGCAGACTCCACTGACAACCAAAAAATAATTGCATGGCTGCAGCTCTACTAATAAAAATTTTAAATATTAGAGAATACATCAGGTACACAGTGACAATGTTGAATATATATCCATATCTTACCTGAAATAAGGGTACATGTACCTAAATTAAAGAATTTATGGAATAAATTATATAAAATCGAAGGTTATTTCGTTGAAAAAGTACAGTTACATCATGGTATGCATTCAGAACATTAACATCAATAACAAAAGGGAATTTACTGGTTTAGACATCTTACGGCTTCAAAGATTAACAATCCTTTAAAAAAATCCTCTAATTCTATATAATCCTGCTCCTTCTCAGTTTTCTCCTCCTCTTCATTTCTCCCTGTAATGACAGTAGCCTAACAATGTTAGCATACCGGTAATTTGCCTTTTGCTTCACATTTTCCCCTGTCAGACACTGTACATATCACATGAGTTGGCCACCATAGCCATTGCTTAATATTTTAACTGCTCTGGTGGCTTTCCAATGAGCTGAACAGTTTTGTCTGTATATTTTTCCTTCAATTAGACATTTAAAAATGTGGGTTCTTATAACAGCTCTGGCCTGTATTAGAGACCAGGCTTCATTTCCCCCTTGCCAACAGTGAGACTAGACAATATTAGAGACCCAGCTGCTAATAGAATACTGGCCTATATTAGAGAATTGATGGTAACACATTTTGTCTGGTGTTTAAAATAATTCAAACCTTTATCAAATGTTAAACAACCAAACCTTTTAATAAAATACATTTTATATACAGCCACAGTCTACAAAATAAAGGTATTTTTTGCATTTATGTTATGAAAAGTTTGGCTGACAGTTGGGTCCAGGATGCAGCCCCCGCAGCACATCCTTCCCACACTATTTAATTATCATCTCTGTATGGTTTGATTGGTTAGGTATCCAGATATCATTATGGATTCATTTTTTGGGTTTAGGTGAGACGGTGAACAGTGGGTAGTGCTGTTGCCTCCATATTTTCTCCAGATTCTCTGGCTTCCTCCCATGGTCCAAAAACTTGCTTATATTATTTGAAGACTCTAAATTGCCTGTAGGTGTGAATGTGTGAGTGAATGGTGTGTGTGTGTGTGTGTGTGTGTGTGTGTCTCATGATAGGCTGGTGACCTGTCTCTGGGGTGTATCCCTACCTCTCACCCTAGCTATTCATTGGGATTGGCTCCAGTAGACCCTTGTGACCCTAATTAAGAATAAGCGGGTATAGAAAATGATTGACTGTTTAGGTTTCTTGCATGGAAGTTTAATACCAGACCTAAAATGCTTTGCTTAGTCAGATCTATAGGAATTGCTTACCAAAAAATTTTTCTAGTTTCCAGGTTATTAACGGGGTATGGGTGGCCTGCAGCATATGCACAGTAGTGTTTATTCCACCATTCCCCTGTGTTTGCATTTGTCCTGTTTTTTATCCTCTCTTTTTCCTATGATTGTGTGTGGGTGAAATTGTGAACATTGAAATGCAAAGTGAGTAAACAGACACATCATTTAGGGAGTGTACCAACAACTGAAAAATGTGTTACGTATCACTTCATTATTGGCCTGGCAGTGATTGATGGGTGGGGTCATCTCTGCACACACAATGATATGTGCTTTATGTGTGTGTGTCTACTGTCTGCTATCTGGTTTATGCTATCTAGTTTCATTCCTGTCATTGAAATATTGGGGGTAATCTTTTTTATGCACATTTATTTTGTGTTACTTTGTTAAGAATGTTCCAGAGCTTATTTGTGTGGTGTATATTGTTAGTTAGTAGATTACTGTAATATTCCTTCTTTGCATCCTTAAATAGTTTATGGAGTTTATTTCTGTAAAGTTTATATCTCTGTTCTGCTTGGACCGTCTTCTGTACAGCATGCTGTCTGTACAGCATGTTTTTTGTCTGCAAGCATTTATCAGTGTTTTTGTCAGCCAAGGTTTTCCAGTTTTTGTTTTTGTTTTTTAAAGGACAATGTATGTTGTATTGTTTTTTGAGAATTCTCAGAAAGGAGTGCCTCATTCACATCTGATTGTTTATAAACACTACTCCACCTATTTCCTTAGTTTGACTGATAAATTGTTTCCTGTCATAGACAACAAAAATTGGCAGATGATCACTTATATCATTTATAAGTAGCCCGGTCAATATACTCTCCCCCTTGGTATTGGTGAAAATATTGTTGATTAATGTAGCACTTTGTGTCGTGACTCTGCTGGCTTGTGTGATTAGGGGGTGCAGCCACATGGAATACATTATGTTTATAAATTCTTCCGTCATTTTGTTTTTTTGGGGGGGTTAAACAGATCAATATTTAAGTCACCATATATGCAAATCCTCTGTTGCCCAATGTTGGAGAAAATTCTGTCGATATGTTCATTGAAGTCTTCAATTTTCTAGTCAGGTGCTCTGTACACACAATTGTACAACAAGTCTTTTGCCCCCCTTCACAGAGATTTCAATAGTTACATATTCCAATACGTTTTCGACCATTTTGCACATATGATCTAATGTCAGTTAGCAGATGGTATGATGAATAAAAAGGGCTAGTCCTCCCCCACCTTTGTTCCTCCTGTTGACACATACCAGCTTGTATCCATCTAGGGAAAAATTATCACCTTTCTCGCCATTAATCCATGTTTCAGAGATCGCAATGATGTTGAAGGGCTCCTTAAAATGACTTGGTAATGGTAATCCTTTGTGTGGGCAAAGTTGCAGAATCGACTCCTGGCATTGAATTTAATTATTGATAATTTACCTTCCATGACAATGCTGTCGTTATATTGGTCGTCTTTGTATTAGTGGCAGTTTCCTGACCTATTACAGCAGAAATGTTTATCCAGGTCAATCCTTTCATTTGGATCCAGTGTTGTGACCATTTTTTCTTGCTGTTTTGCAGTTGTGGAATATTTGTGGGCCATACCTTAATGAACATAATCCTCCAGCTCATCCTCACTCCTGATCTGTCGTATCTTCATTTCCTCTGGTGCTGCTCCGTTTGTGTTGATGCAGATTCTGCAGTTAGCCATCCAGGTGTGTAGAATCTTGCCTTCCTTCAGTTGGCGAGCTTTTCTGGTGATGCCAGCATTTTTTTTTTGGTGAGATTTTCGTTGATGTGAACATCCAAGCTTTTAAGCTTTCTTCCCTGCTTCAGCAGGGCAGTTTCTGTTGACAAACCTCAGCAGGACAGCTCGTCTTTCATCTGGACTCTTTTGGGGTAAGAGTTGGCCTCCACAGTGTTGAGGTCCATCTCTATTCCTTTGAAGTCCAGGACACCTGTTCCTCCACAGATTGGATCTCTGCCTCCTCGTCGCCAGCTCCTCCACCCTGCTTCCGAGTTCTTATAGCAGCTGTTCTTTCTTTACATTTTCCTCCTGGAGCTGGTTGATTTCGGTCATCAGATTATCTTGCATGCGTTCTATCTTCCCCGTCAGAACCTTCAGGTCTTCTTTGATCTTCCCTGTCAGAACCTTCAGGTCTTCTTTGATCTTCCCTGTCAGAGCCTTCAGGTCTTCTTTGACCACCTCGAAGCTATTCATCAATGCATCCATGGCTACCGCAGCTTCAGAGATGCCAGTGCCTTCGGTTTTCACCATATTTCTCTCACTTTTTTTTTCTTCAGTCCTGTTGCCTTTTATCTGTAGCTGAGCAGTGTAGCTAAGCAAAAGTCTGAGTTTGCTAACCTACAACCTTTAAATAGAGTACAAAGAGAGCTACAGCAGTAAATACTTTAGACATTTTTTCTACAAGGGGAGCAAAGCCCACCATGTTGCATCGCCATGTTTCCCAGAACCTGTGCATGCTACCAGAAACTACACATTGTCCAGTACCTTTAATTTCAGCTGAAGTTAACTTCATCAATGTTAAACAAATAAAGTCCAGATTTGCTCTTGTAGTAGAGATATAAACCAGTATGAAACCAAGACTGATAACCACTGTGCACGTCTGTGGCCATATGTTGCGATTCCTTCCTCCATGTCAAGGTTTCACACACATCGACCCTCTGCCACTGCTACAGGTGCAGCCGGATGAGCAGTAGGATCAGGCTAATCAGAAGTTGCTTTCTGGTGCAGGTTAATTAAGTAAGCCTGACACCCTCTGCAGTAGAGAAAATACACTCATTTGTATATACTTCTACTATTCTCTATACTTCTCTATACTATTCTCATGATTTATAGGCTACTGACATCCATGTCAAGGAAAGATCTAGAGCAATGAATGCAGACAAGCAGGTCACAGAGGCCCTTTCACTCTGTCCAGGCTACTTAACCTACATTGCATACTTTAATTTCCTTTCATCAAGTCTACCTTTGTGATGCTTTGTGTTTGTGCTTTGCTTGTGTGCAGCAACTTATTCAGGACATCAGCTGTGTGTAAGATATTTAATATCATATTCAGAGCTCTTGGATGAAGGGTTATTTTCGATTTGATGAAAAGGGTTTCTGTTGTCTCTTGATTTTATCAGATCAGGTCAGGGCTAGATTAAAAGCATGTGAAACAGCTCAGGTCCTCTGTGTATTGTGTAGATTTGCTCAAGGCTGTGATGCTGAGAGACAGGAGGCTAATTTTAGTTTGGCACAGATTAACTGACAAATGAAAAAACAGCTCAATGTGATTATACACGTAACTTAAACATTCTGTAATTTTTAATGAGGGGTAAGGCAGATGTCATTTGAAGGATTTTATAGTGTATACTTTTTTGCAGAAAAAGCAGACATACATTATTGTTCAGAGCAAAGCATTTTCATACATACAAGGCCATATACGTATATAGAGACAACAGAAGAGAAGAGAAACAATATATAGGTTAGATAATCATTGTTGTGAACAGTGGACAGATTAAGATCTATTTACTGAATTGTGGAGGTGGAATTTTAAAGTTTTTTTTCACTAGTTTTGTGTTTAAGGATTTTTGGGTGGGGCTGAAATGGTGGCATAAAGACATAGAGATGCCATTGGTATGACCCTTCCCCTGCTGGTGCAGATGCACAGAACTTGGCCAAGATGCATCCAGACGCACTGGACCACTGAACGCTCTGGTTAGTAGTGATGTACTATGGTTTAGGCATTTTAGGGATTTTGGCTTTAGCTTTGCAGTTTTCAGCATGGTGGCACACTTTCTTGTTTTACAGTTAAACAGTTCACTAACGTCACTGAAAAGGTTTGAGTTGCAAAACAGGCAACGTAAGAACACCTTTAGCACTCTGTAGTTTGTTCTGAGTTTTTTTCAAGTGATTAATGTTAACACTGAATTCCATTGCAAACCTATGATTGGTGATGAAACATGGCACCTAACAGTATTTTTTTTATCACCTATCGTTGCTTGTCCTACGCCTACAAACAAGGGCTGTTATGAATGATGTATTTTACTTAAAGAGTTCTGCATGAGGCAGGCTGTTCAGTGATCGTGCTTTCAGTCTTTAGCAGACACACCCCAGCAAGAATAATTCAGATAATTTTCATGATTTTTCAGCTTTATTTCATATGCCAGCCATATTTTTTAATAATTCAAATTTGGTTATGTGGTTGATAACACATTTTCTGTGGTGTTAAAAATACTCAGAACCCATATTTATTATTGCTTTACACAGACTTATGTAAACTTTAGTTTCAGGGAGCAATGCGCAAACCAGCATTTGACCCTTTTGCAAAATATCTCTGTTTGGGTTCATTACAGAAGTTGTTGGAAGACTATTTAGTTTCAGCAGTCAAGAGCTGTATGAGGCACAGTTGTTTTACATGTAAAAAGGGTGAAGAAAACCAAATCACACATCACTCTCATGTTTTCCATTAGAAACAGAATTTTCTCAAACTGAAGTTGCTTCTTAGAAAATATGTTTCTGTTTAACATCAAATCTAGACTGACCCACGGGACAGATTCAGTTCATTGAACCAGACCCCCATCTCTATGAATTGGTTCCCACCATCGTCTCCCTTGATATTTTACATTTGGAATTCCCCTGCTTATCATATATCAAGTCTAAAGATGTTTGCATCTAAGATTTGATTTCATTCTCACATTACTTTTGTTATTGTAGCAGGAAACAGGAGACTTTTAATGAGCTGGTAAACAAAGTCACCTATTTGCAGACACACAACATTAGTATGTACTGTACTTGTGTTTCACTTTAAGCTCTTTTTTAGTCCCCACCAACTTGAGAGGAAAATATCTGAGTTTTTTGGAACATTTACAGGATTTTATCCTGTAAATGTTCCAATTAGTACACCAACTTTATCAGTTTGGTGCTGGACAGATATCAGATTACAAACCAAACAAATCAGTGATGTCACAAACAAACAAAAAAAAATTAGAGAAACTGCAGATTTCAAGTGTCAGAATTATTTGCATTAAAATTCAGATCCTGATCAGCTGATCCTGTTAATAAAATAATAATAAAATAAAAAGAATAAAAAAAAATAAAAAACTTTTTGAAAATGGGGAAAATGGAACCAGTGAGGCTCATGAGAGCAAAAACACAGTTTTTTTTGCATGAATATCATTAATCAGTGGCTGTCAGAGGAAGGAAGGCTCTTGAGGCAGTAATGTTAACAGGATGTTTAATATGTATAGGACCCTTTTAGAGACTTTGATTCTACTGTGTTTGAGAGTATGTTTCAAGATGTGTGTAGAATGAGGGGATGATGCTGTTAGCGGATGTGTGAGATGTGGGAATTGGATATGTGACCATGGAAGACCATGGGAGTTATTTGGCCACAGATTACAGTACCTGGAAGCTTAGCGGCATTGCCTGCTCTAGCAATTACTTCTTTTCAGCTGGATGATTGTAAGAAATATTGTTTCTGCATGTGCCTTTTTGACACTGGTCTCCCACGTCAATAGGAAATAAATCAAACTGAGTATGTTTTGAATATCCATGAGAGAATGAGAAACAAATGTAAATTAAAGAAACATCAGTCACATGGCCATGCAGCCCTGCTTCTGAATGTGAATGAGTGATGGAAGACGGGGTCAGCCAATGGAAAGACATGCGACTGATGGGCGATGGATGTTTTATGGGGGAGGAAGGCATGTGTCAGTGACAAGGAGGAAGATGTCTGCCTGTGATAAGAGCAGAAAAATGGTGAGCATATCCTCTGCCAAAATAGTGGCCCGTGATGTAGAGAACACTTGGCTCTAACAATCAAGGGAAGAGCCCATTGTGCTTTGCTGCAGGAAGCCATAACCTCGAATGAGAAGCCCATGTGCGGGGCTTCCCTATCATTGAACGACTGCATTGAGTATTAAAAAGGGAGCTTGAAGAGTGGCAGCATGCAGTTTCCTCTGTGGTGTAGCCCTCACCTCAAAATCAGACCCCTCTGACATTTGTTAAGATGAATGGGAATGTGCACACATGCTCACATGTGATTATATATACAGTATGCATGCCTTTTGTTTTCTTAAGAATTGTTTCCTGTGTTTTTGTAAAACGTGACTTTGTGGAGGTGATTATTTGATTAGTCTCTATGGTTTTGCATTGTGGCGGTGAGGAAAGGCCTGGTGAGCTTGGCCCTTTGCCCCCATTAGTGCACAGTTTCCCTTGTTAAACAGGCATGCGTGTGCGCAACACACCGAACAATTATGAGCCCAGCACAGCAGTAGTATGTTGTAATAAACCACAGCAAGGTTAAGTCAAGTTAATTCTACATGAAATTTGTATGTGAGATACTGAAAGATGATTAGTGAGCCATATTTCCTTTCTTGCATATGCAGAGTGTGGCCTGTATTTATCCGTGGGCTTAGTGAAGTGCAACTTTACAGGAAACATCCTGAGTCCAGAATTGTGTGAAGAGAAAATAGATTACCCAGAGAGGCTCCCTCAACAGGAAAAGGAAACGGGGTGGAGTTAAATGTGTCAGAGTTTCTTTACAGCCCTACTGGACCCCAACATAGTCTGGCTATTCCAGAGAATGTTTTCTGAGATGTATATTCACATTAAAAACTCAGTGTTGTTCATGCAGGAACATACAAAACCGAAATGAATGGTTATGTGTTGTGTAAGAACATGACATCTTCAATGTTTTAGTTGTTATATCATATTAATTATTTAAAAATGTATATGAACTTCTGTAATTGTTTTGAAGGTCAGTTTGGTCTTATTCCAGGTTACAAACCATCCATATTCTGACAGCTCTACAGTTATACGCAGTCTTTGGGACAAACTTTAGATTCACTGAACACATATGTAGATGTTTTACAAAGTTCATGTAAGTATATACAGCATCTGGGTGCTGTGTGGTCTGTATGAATTGATCCAATTTATCAGTCTCAATATATGGCCATAATAATATATTACTGAAAGACAGCAAATGACTATATATCAAGACTCAAAGTATCTATCGAGCATCAAAGTGATTCAAAAGCACCAAAGTGATCTTTTTGAAATAAAATCAATGGACCAGGAGCTTGTCATTGGCCATTTTTTTGCCAGAAAGTGAAAAGTGCAGAATAATGATGCGAAAATATGTACTGTAAAAGAAACGTTTCCATGTATGTGGATAAACCAGTGGTTTATCCATGGAAAATTACAGTTCATGCTTCATTTTCATTCCTAGTCATGTGTGACAGCCCCCGGATACACAACAGACACAGGCATACACTGGAACAATATGTTGTGCGCTGCAACAAACATACACTTTCTCTCTCTCTGTTGACCCCTTTTTGGATAAATAGTACTTATAGTGTAGGTGGTTTATTTCCATTTCAAAAGACTTGGAAGTACATGTATCTAATTATATATTGAGTCATTAATATATGCAGTATAGTTTTTGTCTCTGCATAACATGGAGCAGTAATATCCAACAGTTTAAACTGATTGTTATTGGACTTGGAATAAAGTTTGGAAGTAAATTCATTGTGGACATTGTTCACTGGAAAATCCAGTATACATATATATCCATCCAGCCTGTCCTTTGCCCCTCTCCATCTCACAGTGATTAATGGAGGGACACAGGGGTCCCATCAGGCTATGCTGAAAGAATTCCAAAGCCTCGGTACTCCCAGTCTTCCCAGGCTTCAGTCTCCCACTACAGCTCCATCCCTCACTTCCTTTTATAGCCTCATTCTACCCCTGGTCTCTATCTCTCCTGTCTTCTGTCCCCTCTCTCTCTGTCTGTCTCCTTCACATTTCAACAGCTCTCTCCCCATTTATCCTCCCTCCCTTCTCCCCCCCATGTCCTCATATACACATGTCTCCGGTCATCTGTCTTTCCTAAGTAGAGGTGAGTTTTCTCAATGAGCTCATATGGAAGGATTATTTCAGCTGTGTTTAGACTGAGAACATACCTTTCTCACAAAATGTGCTCTGGGCTTTCTAGGTTATGCTCAGGTTGGTTCAAGGTGACTAAATTTCTGGAGTCGAGGGGGATTTCTGTGGGCACTTGATGTGGAACTAGTCATATCCTGCAGGTGGTTTGAAGGCCCCACCAAACTGTCCCAATGATGATATCGGATCAAGAGACCATTCACTGATCTCACTGTCGTGACTTGTACAGCTCCTCCTTCAGATGAGACATATACACCAGACACATTTCTATTCCAGCTGTGGTCTAATTGATTAGACTGAATTATTTTGTGTCATGGGAAGAATGTTAACAAAATTAAATGCACACTTTGTGATAACATGACCATGTCCAAATTCTTTCTCTCTTTTGCTCTCTCTCCCTGTCTGTGTCTCATGCCCTGTCTGTAGCTCTGTCTTTTTCCCCTTTTTATCCTCTCCAACTCTGCCATGAATAGCAAAGTAACTTGGTTCACATCAGCCAGTACTCCTTTCTGTCTCATCATTTCTGAACTCAACTGACAAATGAGCTGAATAGATCCGTAACTACTCCTCATCAATGTTTTCCTCAATGTCAGTTTCACATTTTTTGCCTGGTAGAAAGAGTATCCTTTGGAAAAGTCTTTATCAAGCCTTGGTAAAGTCGAGGTATTATTATAGGCTGGGAGGGTGATAGAGGCTCATTCAAGTTCTCAACCTTATTAAATCCAAAGGAAATACACCATTGTTTTTTATTCTAGGTCCAAGCATAAGGTTTTTTATGAGAAATACAGAACTCTGATTATACTAATATTATAACTGTCTGGACTTTATAAAATTAAAGCTGCAGCATTGAAACCATGAACTTGTCTTGGAATGATTAAGGTGTGTACCGAATTTCGTGAAGATTGGATAAATTAACCCCTGTGCTGGTGGGGAGCGACAGAGACATTTTAGTCCATGCAGGAGAATAGGAGGAATATGTACATTTTCACCACTCCTAATGCACACGCCAAATTTGGTGAGTTTTGGGGCATAGGCAGGTCCCCAAAAAGGCAATTCATTTTGACTAAGAAGAATAATAGTTTAAATAGGGCCTTCACTGGCCTGCTGTGCAGTGTGGCTTGGGCCCTAATAAATAGGTTAGCCAATGTAAAATGTTAATCTTTGATACATTTCTATGGCTTAAGATGGATCTCTCTGTGCTCAGGTGTTACTGAATGGATCCTCCCATCTGGATATCATTGATCATTTGATTAGAGGGGTGAACTGCAAGGATATCAACATAACACAGATTGACATGTTGGTCAGCCCATACACACCACAGTCCACAAGAGAAATGGGTCTAATCTCAGCTCTATTTAGCTCATTGCTGTAGCAGGAAGCACTTATTAGAAGTATTCCCCCCTGGGAAATGCAGTTGAGTCTCTGTGTGTGTCCTGAGGTGAGTTAAGAAGAGAGAAGGTCTGGTTGTGTCAGGCCTTGGGCAGAAACCAGAGCCGTGTTTATACCCTGGAGCTTTGCCAGAGGAGCACAGTGAGAGTTTCTGCTTCTATCAGGTCCCTCTGCTCTAGTTCATGTTCTCATTCAAAATCATATCATGCTCTCTTCAATGTGACCCTGTCCCTTACTGTCTCCCCCAACCTTACTTTAATGTTGCAACAAAAACCTGTAATGCGTTTAAAAAGCAGTCTCTTAATGAATCGCTGATGGGGCAACAGCTGACACTGCACATCTGATGTGACCTTTTTCTTTACAAATCCAGCAGACAACATTGATGCTTGATTTATTTTTATATTTCATCCATCCTTCAGTCACCCAGAAACACATTGAGTCTTGAAGACTTCAGAAGTGGAGAACATCTCGTTTAGTTTTGCAGGAAAGTGTATATGTGACAGACTCACGAGGGGGACCCAAGAGCGAGTAGTGGAAAATTGAATTTTATTGTAAAAAGGGATAAGGGGTCTTGGCTCGGGGAGAGGGACGCGGGACTGGTCGGCGTGGGAGGCAGAGTGGAAGGCAGGGGTGGCTTGGAGCTGGAGGGTGGAAGGCAGAGGTGGCTGGAAAACCGGGAGGCAGACGAGGATGATCCTGGGAGACAAGAAAGGAGGGTTGGTTAAACTGGTCAGAAAACACGGTAGCCGTTTCAATGTAGATACCGCTGAGGAGCCGAAGTTCGCACCACGGAGGGTTGACAACAATCTGGCGAGGAGTGGTGGAAAAGCCAGTGCTGATATACTGCAGAGGGGATGAGCTGATGGATGGCAGGTGTGGAGGCTGAGGGAGTTGATGAGCTGATGGCAGGCAGGTGTGGAGGAATCCAGGAGCTGAGTGTGAGTGACAAGGTGGCCACGCCCACGCTGGCACACAGACACACAAACACAGGGAGAGACAGGGAAACACAAGGGAGAAGGGGGAAGACAAAAGAGGGAGGTACAGCCACAACTGTGACAGTACCCCCCCCCTCAACGGGCGCCTCCAGGCGACCCGCCGGGCTTGGTAGGGTGGTCCCGATGAAAGTCCCGGACCAGGGACAGATCCAAGATTGCCCGCCGAGGAACCCAGCAACGCTCTTCGGGCCCATAGCCCTCCCAGTCAACTAAATACTGGAAGCCGCGACCTCGACGGCGGACATCCAACAACTGCCGGACAGTGTAGGCTGGAAGGTCGTCAATGATGCGGGGGGGTGGTGGGGCCACAGCTGGAGGAGACAGTGGGCTAGTGGAGACAGGCTTCAACTGGGACACATGGAAGACGGGGTGAACCCTCATGTGAGGAGGGAGCTTGAGCTTAACAGTAGTGGGATTTATGATTGAAAGTATTGTATATGGGCCGACATAACGGGGTGTGAGCTTCTTGGAGGAGGTTTGCAAAGGGAGATCTCTGGAAGAAAGCCAAACTTCCTGACCTGGTTTGTAGACAGGGGCTGGTGTTCTATGGCGGTCAGTAATACGGCGATTACGGTCAGCAGTGCGGAGCAAGGAAGCACAAGCATCCCTCCAGACCCTACGGCAACAGCGAAGATGGGCTTGAACTGAAGGGACTGAGGTGTCATCCTCTGTGGCTGGAAATAGAGGTGGTTGGAAACCCATGGCACACTCAAATGGAGACATACCTGTGGCGGCGGTCGAGAGAGAGTTGTGTGCGTACTCAACCCATGGCAGACAAGTGCTCCAGGAGGAGGGGTTCCTAAAGGCAACACATCGAAGCGCAGCGCCGAGTTCCTGGTTGGCTCGCTCTGCCTGACCATTAGTCTGTGGGTGGTAACCAGAAGACAGACTCACCAAAGCGCCGAGGGCCTTACAGAATGCTTTCCAGACCTGCGAGATGAATTGGGGACCCCGGTCAGACACAATGTCAGATGGTATGCCATGTAGGCGGAAGACGTTATTCACCAGCAGGTCAGCTGTTTCCAGGGCCGTGGGAAGCTTGGGGAGAGGCACAAAGTGCACAGATTTAGAGAATCGGTCCACAATGGTCAGGATGGTGGTGTTACCTTGTGAAGGTGGAAGTCCGGTGACAAAGTCGAGGGCTATGTGGGACCAAGGACGAGCTGGGACTGGCAAGGGGCGGAGCAATCCGGCAGGTGGTTGGTGAGTGGCTTTGGCACGGGCACACACAGTACAGGCAGAGACAAAGGCACGAGTGTCCGAGTCCATTGAAGGCCACCAGAAGTACCGTTTAAGGAGAGAGAGGGTACGGGCAGTCCCAGGGTGACAGGCAATTCGGGAGGTGTGCCCCCACTGGAGGACCTGGGAGCGGGCTGAGTCAGGCACGAAGAGACGGTTGGGGGGCCATTACCTGGGTCTGGCTGCGCTTGTTGGGCATCCCTGACGATGGACTCGATCTCCCACGTAACTGCTGCCACCACACAAGAGGCAGGAAGGATGGTGTCTGGGGTGGAGGGTGCCTCCTCAGAGGAAAACTGGCGGGAGAGGGCATCTGGCTTCAGGTTACGTGAACCGGGGCGATAGGTGAGGGTGAAGGAGAAACGGCCAAAGAACAAGGCCCAGCGAGCTTGACGGGAGTTGAGGCGTTTGGCTGTCTGGATGTAAGCCAGGTTCTTATGGTCAGTCCACACGATGAATGGATGTTCAGCCCCCTCCAGCCAGTGCCTCCATTCCTCCAAAGCGAGTTTGACGGCCAGCAGCTCTCGGTTCCCAACATCATAATTCTTCTCCGCCGGTGACAGACGGTGGGAGTAGAAAGCGCGGGGATGCAACTTCTGGTCGGTGGCTGACCGCTGAGAGAGCACTGCCCCCACTCCGGAGCTGGATGCGTCGACTTCCACAACAAACTGACGGGAGGGGTCTGGATGGATAAGGACGGGCGCAGAAGTGAAGAGCCTTTTGAGATCTGAGAAGGCCGCCTCGGCCTCAGGAGTCCAAGAGAAGGCAGTTGCAGGGGAGGTGAGTTTGGTCAGGGGTGCAGCCACACGACTGTAGTTCCGGATGAAGCGGCGGTAAAAATTAGCAAAGCCAAGGAACTGCTGGAGCTGCAGTTGTTTGCTGAAAACCTCACCCAAATCGTGATAGACAGCTGGGACTGCTGACAGATCTGGGGGTTCCAGGGTAGGAGGGGAAACACTGGCCTCTGCTGGCGCAAGGGCAGACTGCAAGCAGGTGGAATGGCAAAAGGGGCTCCAGCTTACCAATTTACCAGCCGACCAGTCGATATGGGGATTGTGTTTACGGAGCCAGGGGTGGCCTAAGACGATGGGAGCACTAGGGGAGGATATTAGGTGGAACTGGATGCACTCACGATGGTTACCAGACAAGATGATGGGTACGGGTTTGGTACGGTGTGTCACATGGGCAAGGAGGTGGCCGTTGAGGGCGTTAGCCTTCAGGGGGACATCCAGGGGCTCACTGGTGATGCCCATCTGAGCAGCCAGAGTGGTATCAATGAAACTTTCATCTGCACCGGAGTCAAGCAGGGCGAGTAGGGGCAGAGACAATTGATTCCAGCACAATGTGGCATCGAGCTGCATTCTGGGTCGGGGGCTTGGGGAGGAAGGAGTTTGGCTCGACAGAACCCCCACTGCTACTGACGAGCCTCTCCTTTTGGCCGATGGGGACAAGAGGCAAGGAAGTGCCCTTTCTGGCCACAATAAATGCACTCACCAGCCAACATTCTCCTCTGACGCTCCGTTGGGGAAAGACGTGCCCGGCCCAGCTGCATGGGTTCATCAGGGGGTAGAGGAGAGGAGGAGCTGGGGGAGTCAGTGTACAGTGGCACAGTTGTACACAGTTGTACAGCCACAACTGTGACAGTATATATTGCGGGACACTTAAAATGCATAACCCACCTTTCCAGGTTTCATTTATCTTTCTGTCAACACTGAAAGCACAGGGAGTCTTGAAGTTGTCAAAAATTATCAAAGTAAATCATTTTAAAGCCAAATTAAAACACTGTTAGTGCTGATTTGTAGTTTCTGATAGGTCTCATAAATATGTCAGGCTCAGGTGATTGTCAGTGATTGTTTTTTGTAATACTTTTTCATTCATCCATCTCACCTTTATCTGACTCTCACTTAGTAACTCTTTCATCACAGACACTTTGCCAGTTTCCGTTTGTAAATGTATTAGTCTGGGGGTGTTGTATAAGTGTGAGATTGCAGTAGAGCACTCAAACTCTACAACAGGAAATTGATGGTGGTATAGCAGGAAGCACAATTAGCTGCAAAGAAGCAAGTTTTTTTTCTGTTTATCAAGCACAAAAATCAGAACGATTCCCTTATGGCCACCATGAGAATCATCCTTATCGCCATGATGGAGGCCTTTGGGATCTCTAGTGTTATATCAAGACATGCCTCATGGCCATGCCAACACAAATGTTTAATGTTTTGGTCTTCTGGCTTCTGTATGCATCTGTAACAGCTTAGACAGCAAAGAACCCAAAAGCACGACTCAAAAGCAGATATGCAAAGTCCAAATGTTTATTCTTGGCCACAAACAGGCAAGAGTCCAATACCGGGCAGACAGGCAGATAATCCACGGGAGCAGGCAGAATCAGACAGAGTCCAAAAACACAGGAAACAGGCAGAGTAACAGGTACGGGAATGTGGGGGAAAAAAACGCTGGAAAACTAGGCACGAGCACACTAGACAATCTGGCAAGGGACAAGTGGGACTGAACTGGTATATATAGTAGAGCTGATGAGGCTCAGATGTGGAGATGGGCGGGGAAGTACAGGTGAGGGGAATGAGGTGATTGCAGGACTGATGAGGGTGGCAGGAACTGAAATGACAGGAGAGTTAGTGATAAGCCGGAAAACACAACATTTCAAAGATTAATTTGTGACAGCATTTGTGTTTGTTTACCAGTTGAAAACAGACTTTTTGATTGAATTCTAAGTTGGATTATTGCCGAAAGGTAATATATATATATATATATATATATATATATATATATATATATATATATATATATAGAGAGAGAGAGAGAGAGAGAGAGAGAGAGACAGAGAGAGATATTGAGAAAATGATTTCTAAGCATTATGCTGTATCATTCCAAAGTACTATTATTAGTGAAGCTTTTCCTATACAGCCCACATATGAGTCACACAGGCAGACTAACAATGACCTGCATAATTTAGCCATAAGCCATTTCAAATCTGTGTAGTCTGTGCATACACACATTTATGTTTATACCTCCCTACTCATAGTCTGAGGGGGCATTTAGGCATGTTTATTTATGTTTTTCATCCAGCAAAACAAGAATGTCCTCCCCAGATTTCTGAATCCTGTCCTGTTCCCATTTGAATTGGACTCCAGTTGGTATTCCCCTTTATATGAGCAGATATCCAAACACAGCAAGGTTGAAGAATGAAATAACTATAGACTGACACAAAGCCTTTTTAGGAGGTGGACTCAGTCTGGTCCAAACAAACTTGACCCAATGACAGGTCCACCTCTGCAGGTTTGTACTTTTAGAGATAAAGTACCCATCATCTGTTGTGGTCTTTATCTAATCCTTTATTTATATCTATCTATAAAGCAACAAGCGTCTGTGTTTCTGTCAGTCTGTGTCTGTAGCTCGCACACCTGTCAGATTAACTTCAACCTTTGGACATAGTTAAAATAGGAAATGGACCAAAAAATATGGACTGGAGGTGGACTGATAGCTGGAGGGGTGCCATTTCACCTCCTGGGCACTGTCAAGGTGCCTTTGAGCAAGGAACCATCCCCCACCCCCAATTGCTCACAGGCCTCTTCTCAAGAGGGCTGCCCATCTCTCTCCACATTGCATGTCTATGAGCCTTTGTTTGTATGTGCCTTTGCGTGTCTATAAGCATGTGTGTTCGGGGGTTGAAATGCATGTAAAATGATAAAAAAGAGTGTAAAAAGAATTTCCCCAGGCGGACTAATAAAGTATATCTTAAGCATGTTACAGGCGAGAGGCAGGATTACACCCCAGATGGTCACCAGCCTATTGTGGGGCACACAATAGGCAGGTTATCTGTTTTTTTTAGATAACCCACACAGACACAGGGAGAACATGCAAACTCCACACAGAAAGGTCACAGACCAAGGTCTTGAACCAGCAACCTTCAGCACTAACCACTGCCCCACTGTGTCATCCTTACATTTTTATTATATTTTGAAAAGTTTATGAATAAAATTTAACTTTTGATTCAGATGAGTTTCCTTTAACCTCTCCTGCTTTCTTGCTGTGAGTCTAACACATGATGGTTCTCAGCTGGAATAGGGAGTATGGCACTATAGAAGCAGAGGATCTCTCCCTTCCCCACGGTGAGATATGTTGTTCAGATATGCATCGAGGCAAATGATGCAGCCTGTTTCCATCACAGATGTGCCTCACACAAACAGTAACTTTCTCTCTGAGCTACTTGTTGAAAGTGGCCAGGTGTTTCAAATTCAATGAGTTTTATGAGGAGGGAAATGCATTCAACATGTCTTTGGCACCTTGAGAATACACACCATAGGGCTGTTGCTTTGTCATTAGCTTTGCTGTGATTTAAAGAGACATAACATGAATATTTCCAGGTCTCTATTTGTGTTCTGGAGCTCTACAAAAAGTCTTTTCATGACTTAGAGTTAAAAAATCTCCTTTCTTGTTTCTTATTCTGGCCCTTTATGCAACCCCTTACTCTAGCCTTTGACTGAACCAGGTTACTTTAGCTCCTGTCTCTTTAAGGTGTCCACTCTGTTTTGATTGGCTCGGTCTGGATTCTACTTAATCAAACATTAGATAGGATTTAGCTACTTTATGTACAATATAAATGTCTCAGATGCATTCGTACATGTCTTATTTAATCTTGAGCTTCTTGAGTGTGTTAACATTAGATCATGCAACATAAATGTAGTGGAGAATAGAAGCACCTTTCTGAGGCTTCAATATACAATATACCATAAGTTGTAGTAATTAGTAGTAAGTATTGGTCATCCTGTAGTGATCCAAATAGTGACATCCCTCAGGAAGGAGATCAAGAAAAAAAGGCCAAAGGTCATATCCTTAACTGAGTATGAGAAACAGTCCCTGACAAACAGGCCACACATCAACTGCTTATGGTCACAGGTTTCCTTGTAGTAGGATTTAGTTTCTGTTTATTCAAGTAGTATTGAGATGCTTCATTATGATTAATACAACAGTAACTGTATTTTACATTTATGCTTAGTTTTCTTTGTGTTGTGAGCCTCATTGGGGAAGTTAGGGAAGGGGACATACCGTGTCGCCACCAATCGCACATCAAACACTCATCCTGGTTTGTGATCCCTGTTCATCTGATCCCACAAGACCACAGAGGGGTCTTACAAAAACACTACTTAAGTGTCACTGTTGTTTTATTTGTGAAAAACAAGAAACCGTCTCAAAGAGGCAGCTTGTCATTTTCAGCACCTGAGATTCTGAGAACTGACGTTACAGGATCTGCCTCTTGTGACATGAAGGTTGATTTGCGAATACGTGGATGTTAAACAACAGCAACAGAGACATAGTATCTTCAAAATAAAGAGAGTGTTGAATTTGAATGTTTTACATTGAAGTGTTAGGAAGTGGTCATATCTGTTCAGTTCAGTTCAGAGGTCTGTGGTAAACCTAATTCACAGTATATGGAAAAAACTAAACCATGGTGACCCACATTGACAAAAGAAATGTTTCATAGACTAAACAATAAATTAATTCATCTAAATGAAGAAAAAGATGAATGAAGATTAACCACTAGTTGTGGCACTACTGGATACCCACCCACAAGATGGAAAGGAAAGGATTACTGTTCATTCTCAGGAAAAGCAACATTATATTGTAACGATCTGGGAAACTTGTGTTTTATGACAACAGAAGTCACATCTAACAGTTGCAAAGCAAAGTTAAATTGGCTATTGCAAGTATTCAAGGTTACAAGAGTCTCATTAATCTTCGTTATAGACAATGTGATTTTGCACACATTCAGAGGACTTTCACAGGTCAAAATGAAACAGGAAACACTCCAGGTTGAATAATCACTTCAAAAGACTGGCAATCTTCTTCAGACTATGAGGTGAGAAGTTAACTCTGTAACCCTGTTAACTCCAAAGATGCGTTATATTTCAGTAAGATATATCCAATGTCAGTCTTATAAATTCTTCTTCATAGAAATGGCGGCGGTGGGTCGTGGGTCTTTAGTACCATGTGTCAAAATAAAACATGATTTGTCAAAAACAAAGTTGAAGTAATTAAACTGATGGTCATAACAGAAACTTATAGGATTATAACAATATCCATGAGGGCATGAGAGTTCTGTGTTTGCCCCATTAGCCACTCAATTCTGAAAAACTATGTTTACTGTTGGTAACCCTAACAACCATACTTACACTTAACAAGCAGCAACCTCTCAGGCTGAAAGAGCCAATATGTCAGGATCCACTCCAACAGTGAGTCAATCCCCACAGACCCCCATGTTAAAACACCCAACTTTACAGCTTAAAAAAGGTTCTGACTGAGTATGTTATTTTTTTGGTCTTTATAACTGTTTTCCCTGTTCATAACTGCACAGGGGAGAATTTGCATATAACTCACCTGTTTAAATTTGATTGAAGCATAAAAAATATACATTAATTAAGGAAGCTGCCTCTTTGAGTGACTCACCATTTCCATACACTTGTCCAAATATGCTCACTTGTGCATCCAAAATACCAAGATAGTGAGTGTCCAAATGTCTTGACTGTGAGCATGACTAATTGAAATGAATGACCAGGGCTCACACCATCACCTTCATTGGATTCACGAAACCACATAAATTCTGTCAGGGAGGGAGTGAGAGACACAAATTGACTGTGAGAAAGAGAGTTGTTGTCCCAACTGGATTGATTTCATTTACTGTACAGGGTATCGAAGCCTGCGGCAATTCGTAGTGAGGCACCAGTGCAGCCATAATGGAAAAGGGAGGCAACATAAACAGCATACCTTATTAGGGAAAGCATTAATCTGATCACTGAGGCCTGAAGATCTTCTAAAGACCTAAGAACTCAAACTCTTCTTATGCACCTTTTGCACACAAAGAGATTTTCACACTTGTTCAATTCATTATTTAAAGATATATATGCCACCTTTCATGTCTCTCCAGGCCACAGATGAAATATTGTGTCTGGTATAGTATTCAGTTTTTTTATGTTGAGAATGGGCACTGATCCTATTTCACTATGACTTTACATAGGTGTCAAATTTATGTAGGTAGACCCATTGCTGTAATGTTAGATGGTCTAGATTGATCTATTTTGTTACATGGTATGGTTTGTTGGCAACTACAGGGTCTAGTTCTTGATCTTGATTGGAACACTGTTGAAAAAATCCACTTTGAATTGCTTTTTTTTGTCTGATTATTTTTCCTAAAGTTGCTTTTACATCTGTATGGGCCTGGGCCATGTGCATGCCGTTAACAACCAGCAGATGGGTTAAAGCTTAAAGGTACAATGAGTAAGATGCAGTGGTCTGTTCTGCTTCTCATCTAGCAGAACAGATTTGTAAGAAATGCAGTATAATATTCAAGTATGATTTCCATGTTTATACAGTAACTGGAAATGGAAGAAAAACAGATGATGGCTCGACCCTGTCAACATGAAGGGCCCGTATGGGTTGGATATGGGCTGAGAAGTGGGCTCCATCTGAGCTGCTCATCTGGGTCCCAGCTAATTTTGTTTGGGAGTTCCATGATGGCCCCAAATGGGCCGAAGGTGGGGCTCACATGGGCCTTCACTAAAACTCACATTGGCAACCCTGGTGCCCACACTCACTGGGCCCCATGTGGGCTGCACATGGGTCCTAGCTAAAACACACGTGGGCAACCCAGGTTTCTCCCATCTGGGGCCCACACCAGCTGGGCACCATGTGGGCTGCACATGGGGCTGCTCCCACAACCCTAATAGTACATATTATTTTGGGTTAACAAATTCATTTTTGGGCCTTATTTAATAATCATCCTATTCAATTCTTTAAACCAAATTTGAAATCACTCCTTCCTCTTTTCTGTTCTCCATTGAGGGTTTTGAAGGTACAATGTGATGCCCTTCCTCAGGTCAGCTCTGGCGGTGCTGTAGAGAGCTCTGTCCCCCGTGCTGAAGGCAGAGTCACGAGCTCTAATCAGGGTCTGGACTTCACTGGTCATCCAAGGCTTCCTGTTTGGGAAGACTCGGAATTAGTTATAGTTAGTAGTTACTTCTCCAAAAAAGTAGTTACTGAGGGCCTGTGAATGCATCTTGGATTGAGATGCTGTAGCAAGAGGAGGAAGGAAAGACTTGAACTTTTACAACTTACAAGGTTTGTTGTTTTGGTGTTGACTATGGCCACAGTAGCTTGTGTTAGCGTGAAGTAAGCTCATCACTTAACTCTACCTTTTCTCCTGTAAATCACTGATTTTTACTCCTCTGACCTGTTTGTATCAACCTAATGTTTTTAGGTAATCAACATAATGTTTTAGCAGGGCTAAAACCTTATGCTAATACCTATGAGGGCACTGTATACATTAATGCTGTGGTAGTGGCAATAACTTTAATTTTGTATTTGATTTGATTACATTATTTAAGATGAGGTTTATACTTGATATTTTGATATTTAACTACTACTGTAAAAAATAATAATGTAAAAAATGCTATATATTAAAAGTGCTTGCACATTATTGCACATTCATTATTGGATTTTATGTATAACTGTGCAAATAATCATGATAAAACTTTTTGAACATTGTCCAGCCCTAATAAAAAGTGAATCTAGCCCAGTAGATATTGTTAAAATATAACAATACCATATCTAATCAATTTTGACGGCAAAGTCCACACTAAGCATATGCCCAGCATAGGCCCAACTAGCCCATGTGAGCCCCAAATGGACGTGTTTGCTGGGTAGTCACTAAAATTAGATTTTATTATGTCACTTTGTCTATATGACAAATAAGTCAGTGTGAATGCAGAATTGATTGGAACTAGGTAGTGACATTTTAGTTTTTATTTATTTTTGTTTTATTATTTTTTGGGAGTTTCCTCAGAGCAGATGGACCAAATTACAAGCATGAAATCACCCTAAGTCAGAGAACAGAAAAACAGATTGGAGTATTATTCAGGAAGTTTTTGAAGTCCAACAATTTCATGTTAGTGAAACATTTTACCTTTGCTAGTGAAGTTTTGAAGTGTATTATACACTAACACACATCCAATGTCTTTCCAAGGTGTACTGTACTGTACAACGGAAAAGGTGATTTTATCAAAGAGTGGGTTATTGTGATGGTGCATGTAGCAAACAGGATACTGTAGCACAATCCTATTGTCCTCTGCTGAAGCAGAATCAGCTATTTTGAGCCTGTAAACTGTAAAGTTGGAGTGATGGTGCATTGCTCCATGATGTGTAATTGCTTTCCCTTTGGAGATGACGCAGTCTTATTGTCCCTGTGTGATTCTGACTTCCACCTCAATGTGGAAAAAGGTCATGCTGTGACTTTGTTACATCCTTATTGGGATGATATTTGTTTGAGTCTTGCCATGGCAATTTTGCAATTTCAGTCTGACAAAGAGGAACAAGACAAACATTTCTTATAATATTGTAAGTATAGAGTATTTAGTAATGCTCACAACATGGTACATAGCACAAAGATAGTTTGTAATGTGCACACAGATAAAAAACTATTGATACCTTTAATAGTGTAGCGGCCCTAGTAACCCTAGTTGTCCAGCAGTCAGCTCAACAATTAGCCTCTGCTCTGACGCACAATTATCCTTGGATTTTCTAAACAGTTATCAGTTAGCAAATTCTCTGCTCACACTTCCAAAGATATCTATGGTCGTATGCACATGCTATGAACCCTTTTGCTATATTGATAGTACTTTAGTATATAATGAGGCTAAGGTTTTTTCAGTTAAAGGTCACATGATGAGGTATGACAATGAGCAAACACAGTGGAAATTAAATGAGATTACATGTGCAGAACACTGGAACTTCAAACATGTGAAGTAAAGATATTTGAAATTGATAAAATGTATATTTTGTGTATACTCTCTTTCACATAATAAGTTTAAAATTCTAAATTATATGCAGCGGTGTGAAAGGAACAACTTTGATCCACTGATGGTTAACACAAAGAAATGCAGCCTTGTGCATTCCATAAGGGAGGGGAAGAGGGTATTTTTGTTGTGGAGATAGGGGATCATTAAAGGACGATGTCTCCACAGTAAAAGAAGGTCTTTGTGTGAGCAAGGAGGTTCTCAATGTGTCCTTTGTTAAGTGAGGCTACTGAGATCTGCTTTCAAACTGAGGAGGGGGAATTATTCTGATTATCTGTCTTTGTCGCCACTGTGGGCATAATGTGGCAATTTTGATTTTCTTTTCTTTTTTTTTTTTAGTAGCAGTGAGGGGAGGGCCATTGCTAGCTTAAGCATGCAATGGTATGGCTGTGTAGGTGGAGGACGTAGGCAACCACAGGACAGAGACGTCATGACATGAACCAGATAAATGATGCCTCTCTGCTTACTCAAAGTTTCACTTATTTTTTTATTGCAATAAACAACTTGTCGGTTGCATTCATGCATCTCATCATTTTCTCTGGGGTTCCATGTGGAAAAGTTCAGTGAAACATTTTCAAATTATCAAAAAGCTTTTGTTCCACTCATGTGTTTAATTAGAAATGGCACTGAAGGGTCTAAACAGCCAGTGAATAACCTGCAGATCTATTAAAAGAATGTGTGGATTAGGGACACATCTATTCGCTATGACTTTGAACCATCTGTTCTGTGGCACGAAGGGGTAAAGGTGTGTCTTATGGCTTATGAAATGTCATGCTGTGTCTGCTGTTTAGACAAGGTTTCAAATTATTTCCTCAGAAATGTGGTCACAGCTCAGGAGCCAAAAAAATGAGCTTCTGCTTGGATTTTCATTGAGTCTCCATTCCACCTTAATTAATGCTGTCAGCTTCCTTGGCTATGATGTCTGTGTAGATTCTCACTCATCCAGGTCATTGTAGTCAAGGGGTTTTCAAAAAAGTAGGCAACTGGACTTTTTCTTTGAGCTTGAAGACGTTTCACCTTTCATCCGAAAGGCTTCTTCAGTTCTTGCCTGATGATGGAAACCAGGAGCTATATCTCTGGATCACAGAGGGTGGAGCTATAGACCACACCTCCCATCCCATAACAAAGGGTCACATAGGTCACCCTTCAAGGTGTGAATTTGGATGAGATGAATCCAAATCCAAATCATGAGATGAATTTGGATGCCTTCCTTGGCTATCTAAGAGGGTCTTGACACCTCTGACCTGTAGGTTGATAAATCCCGTTTGTGCAACTGCTTTTCTTTAACCATGTCATGTTCACAATGACCCTGCAGGCTGTGTGTGTATTTGTGTCATATGTAGCACAGACTGGTCTGTGATGGTGGGTGGTTTTCCTGGTATGCATGACATTCAAAGACAAATTGTCCCAGCCAGTGGCCCTAGACTCAGCCTCTCTGATGAATCGCATTTTAATAGATACTTGGCTCTCCATTATGTCTGGAAGTTCATAATGACTCATTCAAATCACAAGCCAAACTACCAGACAAAATCATTCACACTTATGTGACAGAGCCGCAGCCATAAACAATGCCATAAGGTGGACAACAACATGTATGCTTTTGACATCTATACTTTGACAGCCCTAACTACCATGTTGTCTCATTGTGTCTTACAGGGTGGGAAGAAGCACAGTGGCCCCTGTGGAGGAAGAGACTGCAGCAGTGGCTGTAAATGTTTCCCAGAGAAGGGTGCAAGAGTAAGTCCTATACTGTAGCTACTATCCCAAATGGTGTTTTTTATATATATATATATATATATATATATATATATATATATATATATATATATATATATATATATATATATATATATATATATATATATATATATATATATATATATATATATATATATATATATATATATATATATATATATATATATATATATATCCCTTTCTCTTGACTTTCAATTATAAGCCTATGATCACATAAGGCACCTTCTAAAAGCCTCAGAAAATATATTTTCAGTAATTTGGTTTCTGAAGGTGCAAACTAGCTCACATTTAAATGCTTAAGACTTTTACATAGCTTAACCTTTCTCAGTGTCTGGAAAACATAATTCACAGAGCGAGGAGGAAACTTAATAACTTCTTGTAGATCTGTGCTTCTATATCTTGCAGTTTTTAAGTGGCCCCAGCTCCTTTTCTCTAAAGGTATCATTAGATATTTTTCCCTCGGTAACAATCCTGTTAAAAATATTGTCATTTCTGCTGTTAACACACAATAGTGAGCCATTTCTTTAGAAAACCACACAACAATCACATGGTTGCTAAACAATTACATATTTCAGGACATTTCTTAGCCTTCTACTAAAGAAGATACAGAATATTTGCAACACTCAGAAACTATGTTTTCAGTCTGGTATAGGATTTATTGACAAGAAGAAAAATATAAAATACTGCCTACCTTAACCTGTGAACAAAAGCAGAGCATCCATTTTGGTATTATTTATACCAAAGGCCTGGGTGATATCCAAAATATAATATCACAAGTCGGATATTATCATGGGAGTAGCGATAAAAAAGAAACAATGATATATTTGTATTGTTGTATTTTATGTTTCGGTTATTTCCTCTGCATCAGAGAATGTGCGTAAAAAAAATCAAGATGTGAAAATTATTACATATAGTGGAAATATGGTGACATTGCAATATATTGTAAATCACTCCAAGCCTTTTATTTATATTATCTAGGTAATTCTAAGTGAATATAACTTAACAGTAGTCAGATTGTCAAAGGACTAATTATTGCACCTTCAATCTGTTAGCAATAAAACTCCAAGCAGCATCATGTGTGATCATGGCATTTTTATTGGGAAATTAAAGTATCACAACAATGCAATGTAAACATGTTCGATGTTGGAAATGTGTGAGCCTCACATGAGCATTCGGCCATATGGAAAACTGTGCTGCTGAAACCCATTACTTTGAAATACACTTATACTTCTTACAGTTTAGGTTCACACCATTAACCACTGTCATAGAAGAGGTTAGCATAGAATGAGTGTCTGGAGTGTGGAAGGCCCTTTGGGAACAGCATGAAAGATAAAAAGAAGAATGAGGGACCTGATGCTGGGGTTTGTAATCAGAGACAGACATAGACTAAACATATTTCAATAACAAGCTCTGAGTGAGTGATTGGGTTTCTACATGACTAAAGACTGTGTTTTGAGTCACAGACATGTTCAGATCATCAGACAGTTTTCTGATTGCTGCAGTGAGGGTTCCACATCCTTAACATTTTTGCAACTTTCACATTCAGACAGCCAAGACCTGCTTTCCATTTTGTTTAAAGGTAAAAAGGGGTTGAAAAGTGAAGCCTTTCTTTTTGAGGAGGAAACATGTTTTAAATGGCTACACACAAAGTGATTTCTCTTGGCTTAAACAGGCTTACATAGAAGATGGTATAAATACTCCAAAACTCCAAAATCCCTGCTACACACCGAGCCTCTGCTGCGGCATAGAAAAAATTCCTGTTAGTTGAACAGGAAAGTAGAACCACAACAATTAGTTCATGAATCTGTTGATCTTGGTGATCTGTTTAATGTTTGGAAAAATGATAAATATCTTTGATTCCAGTTTCTCAAATGTGACTGTGTTCTGCTTTCTTTAGACCTTTTGTTTTATTTGTTGGCCAGGGGATAACAATATTTTACATCTTGGGCCTTGGTAAATCCCCATTTTTTTATTTTTTTTTTAGATTTTCTGCCACTTGACAGATCTAACGACTAAGCAAATAATCAACAGATTGTGTGATGATGAAAATAATCGTTATTTGCAGCCCTACAAATAAGAATACCTCAACAAGCATTGGAGCTGGATTAACTTTCAACAGAGATCAAAACACAAAAAACAGTCAATATACCTGTGAACATCTAGTTTATTTTAACGTTATTTATTAGATTTGTTTGTCAGGGAATTAAATGTGGGTCCATTTTGTATTTTTCAATTCCTGTCCATTCTAGTTTGGTAACTGCAACATTACACCTACCAAGTAACATGAAATATATGAAAAATAATTTATACACTCATTACATTAAATATGATTTCAAATTTATCATCACTGACAAGCTGTTACAAAGCAGTTGTACAGAAAATAAGGGATCTATAGCATCAGAGGGCATAGTTTTGCATTTCAAAGACAATCTGGCCAGTTTCCTTTGTTTCTATGATTTTGTAAAAATGCCCTCATAGGAAGTATAAATGTCTCAGTTCAGCTTTGGACTGAAATGAACTCCTAAAAAACAAGTATAAGAACTCTGCGCTCGTTGTGGCTACAGGAAACCCCTGAAGTTAGCACAGAGAGAGAGGGAGGAAGTTCCACATTCCACACATGAAGGTCGCAAAATTTAGATGAGAAGGTCAGCAGACCACTGTTCTCTTCCTCCTTGTCCCCTCTCTCACTTGTTGTCTGCATCAGCCAGATGTGAACAAACAGATTTCAATCAATCATCAGAAGAGATAATGACGGTATCGATTTTTTAAGCGGAACACTTTTCAAGACCTAATCGTCTTGTACATAATTTGTTTCCCCCTCCATGCATTCCCCAGCGGATGTACTTGTTTTTGGAAATACAATGGAAACCGAAATGGGTTGTCACAGATGTGCTCACCCCTCCATTTCTTTAGCTTCATGTCTATCTTCTTTCCTTCCAAATATTTCCATGGAGGATATTAACGGGTAGAGCAGTTCACAGAATAGGTCCAATGGGTCGTTTCGCAGCTGTCTTGGCTGAGACTTGACACAGCTGTGGTGATTAGGTCTCACACTCTGGATGCTAGCAGCCCAGCAAACAGTGGCCAGTAAATGGCCAATTGTTATGGTTAAACATGGCAGCCATTGGTGTAATGTTGTAGTGCACAACTTTAAACAAAAAACAATATCTTTAACATCCAAGCATTTGCCATATGTTCCCCAAAATGCTCATTAAGCCTATCACCCACAGGTAACTAACTCCTTACAAGGTTTCAATTTTGTGTCATTGCTGTGCCTGCACATCAGAAATTACCACCAGCTACTTCCTGGCAGCCCTTTGTTAAAATGGATCATGGGTAAAATAATTTTCCCATTTTCCCAAATCCATAGTATTCTGCTAGTAAAACAAGTCATTTTAATAAACAAACAGTTTGTCCACTTTTTTACAGCCATACCACTGAGCTGTTTTTTAAAATAAAATTCTTGTCTTGTTGTATTTCTTTCTCACAACAAGCAGATGGAGAAATTATTCATACACTGCAGATTTAAAATGCGTGGAAAATGTCATGATGTTGTGTTAAATAAGAAGCATCAGAGGTCTTAAACCATTGTCTCTTGCTGCTTCCTAGCTTCCTCATAGTAGTTAATAACGACCTTCTGACAACAGCCATTTAATGGACTGACAACATCTGAATCCGCTGATTAAGTGGGCTCTAGACATGTTTCTGTTGCTAACCTGATTCTGTTACTGGGGCAGAATCATAACATGTCCAAGCTCTTTACTGTTTTTTTGCTCATGCACTGTGTTCCATTGTTAAGACACCTGCGCTATGTGGTGCATCAAACAACTAATTACTGACAAAGCCTTTTTTCAGTTTCTCTTCTATTTTGGACAAAGTCATTGTGTAACAACAGTATCAAACACTTATTTATAACTCTAAGGAACAAACAAACATATTTTCACATCCAGCAAAGAAGCATAATACATGACTAGGGAAGGAAGAAAAGGAAAATAGATTATGCTTCATTGGACAGAGGGTCATGTGAGGCACAGCAAATTAATGAGACAAAAGACAGATACCATGTATGAGTGTGAGAGTCTGAAAGAATTAAATGGTTTCTTGGGTGGGGACTAAACATGTTGCTTTCATGTTTTGTTTTGGTTTCTTTGCTTTGAGGGGAGAGCATAGATTTGGCAGGCCGACGCTCAAGCTTCACCACCCACTCCCCTGGCACGCTGACGGCCTACAGAAAAATATCAAGCACACTTCCAAAAGTCCTCATTGTTCTTTTGTGTTATTAGTGGATTGCACATCTGAGACTGGTAAAGGAGGAAAAGGAACCTACAGTGGTGTCAACGAGAAAAAAAATGTATGTACACAATGCATCTGAAGTAGTTCATAAGACTTTATTATGACTGACGAAAATGATGAATGTGCAGCCATATAAAGACATTGAGAAACACTGAAGCTGGGAGGAGCATTAGTGTAAGATAAAAGTTTGTGGTCCTGAAAGTATGAAACTATGAAAAACCTGGTATAGCCACTCTGTGTCCATACCAGAAAATATGCTCAGCAGATCAATGCTGTTTATTGCGCTAGTAGACTTTGCATTTAAGTTCTCAGAAACAAGGAATGGTGCTGGGTGTTATACAGAAAAGGAAACTTTGGCAGAAGGACCAGTAGCATCCACCTAGATGAGCTCAATGCCTCCTATACAGTAAGAGAGAAAGAAACATTTATGTGTAAAAGTATGACATTGATGCACCTTTATAGACATCAATGTCAATGATAGATGAAGATGGAGAAGCACTGTCCTTTCCACCATGGGAAAAGCTGTCACAGCTGATGTAGAACAGGAAATGACACATATTTCAGGAAGCTGAGCCCAATCACAGCCCAGGGATCTTTTTGTAACATAGAGCAGCCTCTGTTTTTGAGGAAATAGGATCATCAGCATGTTTGGGTCAGATAAAGGCTCATAGAGGAATGTTGTAGGTTAAAAGGGATCAAAGGCATTTTAGTGTAGTGTAGTGTAATTTTAGTGTAATTATTGAACTTAAGAACTTACGTTAACCCCTCTACATTTGACTTTTTCAAATGTTCTTCACATTTGTTCTTCACACATTCTTCAAATGTTATTGATCTCTTTTCATAGACTTTTTGTATCAAAAAAGGAGGAAAGATAAGTAAGTAGATTGACTAGCTGGGACTGACAACATGGTCTTTTGGATTAGGAGTCTAATGCAGCTTCACATATCATTCATTACCTGACATGATGTGTACAGGCAGTATTATGCTGAAAGGAACTCACTCCAGACTTGCAATCAAGATCCATTCCTGTCATCCGTCTCCCCTGACCCTGACCTTGATAGGGCCATTCAGGGAACATCTACCAATTGTGTAATGAAAAACTGGTGCATGCAAGTGGGAAGGGAGGATAGAGAACTGCAAACCTGTTGCTATCACTAAAATTCTTGGACAGAAGGATTTTCTTTTTCATAACATAGTTGGTAAGAGGAATTCAGTTGGGATCACAGGCTGGCATTTGTCCAGTGTGAGAATTAAAGCTGTGGGGCAATAAGAAATGAGATGCTGTGACAGTAACCAGCTGTTCCTGTGTGTTAATACAAAATAATGTGTTATGGTGCCCCCTGAGGTCAAATGATCAGGGCAACCTACATTAATAAAACACATCATTCAATTGAGGGCACAGACACACAACCACTGTGAGTTGTATGATTCTCTATATTTACCAAAAACATGAGTCCAGAGCAACATAGGAAATGAAAAGGTTAGTATAAAAAAATTAGAAACCACATGTACATAAGTATTCACAGCCTTTGCCATGAAGCTCAACATTGAACTCCGGTCCTGTTTCCACTGATCATCCTTGAGATGTTTCTACAGCTTAATTGGAGTCAACTGGTGCCCCACCAAACTAATGATCTAAACAAAGGGATTACTACATGAATGTAAATAAATATAGACCCCACAGTATCTAAACTTAACCTAAACAGGTGCCTATGAGCCCAAAGGAACAAGTACAATAACAACGCAAAACTCAAAAGAAAAGGGTTGTCAGAACTAACAGAACATTACTGGGGATTCAATAAAAAAACACAACTAGAAATGCCTAACTTAAAATACATAAAAACAGCACAGGCACCAAACAAAGTAGAGGGAGAATAAAGATACAAGGGACCATTTAAAGGGGAGGAAGTGAGACATTATTGTCTGCTTTACTGTTGTTTGGAGATTTATACCAGGTGATCTGCTGAGCTGGAAAAGAGTGTAAAATGGAGAACAGAAGGAGGAAATAAACAATGATTGCAAAAGACAAAATATAAAATAAACACAACAATATGTAGGCCCACACAAACCATATCAAAATTATAAAACAACCCAAAGGACGTAACCAGGCATGTGCCAGGAAAAAGATGTAAAGAAATATCATTGCCAGCTTTTGATATACAGGTGGAGAATTTTAAAGATACTTCAGCCACTGTGCAAACCTGTAAAACGACACAGAAGTCAGCCTAGAAGAAACACAAAGTCTTTACCATCTTGTTAAATCTCTACACATTCCTCATGTGGTTTGTTTGGTTTCAACACTCCTAGAATCGGAACTATCTGCATACACAACACAGATCAATGAGGAAAGAATTATATGCACAAATAAAATATTTTTTGACAAGGTCATAAAGTTAACCTTCATACAAAGAGTGCTTGCAACAGAACACACGATTATTCCACAAATATCAAATTTAAATGCCAAACCTTCTAGTAATAAGCCTGTTTACACTTGCAAAAAATTGGCTGCCACTGCAGTAAGCGAATATTACTTGGTAAGATGTCTTAAAATAAGTCAGGCTGTCTGACTGTCATTATAGCATGTCCCATCTTAAAATAAGATCAAAAAGACTAATTCAATCATCAAAACAACCCTGATGTCACTTAAAACTAGGGTACTTTTTTAGCATTAAAGTTACTTAAAGTTCGACAAATTCTTAGGAATTAAGCTCCAGGGAGATAAATTAGACCACAGGTTTTCTTCCAGCCAGCTGGGAATGAAACCGGGGACTTGCTGCACAAGTGCCCACTTGGTATTTCCTCAAACCACTCCGTTATCTAGGTCACCTAGACCACATGTTCCTAAAATAAGGAAAAAAGGACAATTATCTCAGACAAAAATATTTTTATATTTTCTTTGTTATAAATATTAATATAAATATTAATATATTTATAACAAAGACTCTGGGAACGATACAGAAATTAACATGGTCATGTCTTGATAACTGGCTTTTAACATCTTATCTAGAAAAAGGAAGTTACTTGAATACAATAGAAGGACATTCTTTAGAAAGCACCAGATCATCTTTTTATATTAGAAACAAGACAATAAAATAAATCATAAACATTTTATGATTACATGAATTTCAGGGATTATTTTCATTTTAGAGAACACTCTCAGTAATCCATTCATACAAAAAACAAAACAGTATTATTTTGAATATAAGATTTTAGATTTAGATTTCACCTTTTAGCTCTGTTTTGTTCTTTACCAAAAATAACAGGAAAATACCAAGCCCTTTGTCTGTTGTTTGCAATGGATTTTTAGAGGTCTGCCTGCTAGAAATAAAGCTGCTGAGAGGAGTGGGAGTGAACAAAACTAATAAAGTTAAAGACAGTAAAGCCAAATCATAATTTGAAAGATGCTACATCTGTGGAGCTGAGGGGAACTGCATAGTTGGTTGATACACCCCTACGGGTTACCACTTTCACATTAAACAGTCATTTTATTAATAATGACTGAAAAATCTTTGAATGTGCTGAAGCTTCACTGTCATGGACAACAAACAAAAAGCCCTAGATTTAAAGTGCAGTTCGCAGACACAAACAAGCTCCCTAAAATGCAGGAAATGGACATACACAGGATCGCATTATATTTCTTCTGTGATATCATCTGCATCTACAATCAAAAAGATATTTTCTTTGACCTCTATGGGGTTTCTTTTGTATGGCTGTTTTTTTCAGTACTGTCAAAGCCAAATTTGACCTGATGTTCTGCACCCAGCTGTGATTCATCTTTTAAGGAGCATATTAAAATGTCTCACTCAACATTTTAAGATGATGGGTGTTTTGGAAGAAGAGGATTATTGTTGATGTGCACAAAGGAACATTTCTTAAATAGAAAACAGGGGAACATGCATAAATGGACACATGGATACAGTTATTTAAAAAAAAATTGACATCAGCGTGTCTAATCATTACTTAGCAACCGATACTAAGCAGGCCGTTCAAGCTTTGGACTGGCGTGTGGCGTGGGTGGGAATTTGGAGGGTCCTGTCTTTTAACTTAATGTAAGCTGCAAACAACAAAATGGCCAGCTTACTTTCAAGGCCGAGAAGTATTTTTCTTATATAAATCTTTAAACCTTGAAAGTGCTTTTCTTTTCCAAGTGTGTAAGCTAATTAAACAATTATATTATGCTATAAGATGAAGTTACAGAAAAAGCCTAGTTTATACTTCTGCATATGTAGCTACACTACGGCATTGAAGCAGACCCATAGGCATAAAAAAAGTCTGGTATAAAAAAAATTCCGATACAAGAAAAAAAAAAACAGGCAAGCAAAAGAAAAAAAAGTCCAGTACATACAGTCAAGGATATAAGGGGATATGTTTTTTGGCAGTTTTTTTCTGTCTTCTGCCGTTTTTGTTTTGTTGTTTTGCCTGGTATACGGTTGCCACTGTGAAGAGGAAGACAGGATTCATGAGAGCATTACATTCCCTCAACCAAGAACTACAAATGATCAATGTCTGCGTTACACCATTGGTGGAGCTATGTACGCAGAAGTATAAACTAGGCTTTAGCTTTTGGGTCATTCCAGAATTGGAGGACATTTGGGCTTCAAAATTCTTGAAAAATAAACCTTCCGTTTTCTGATTTTCTGCTACATATACATATCTACATATCTAAGCTAACAGATCCTTGGTACAATATTTCTTACATGATTTATTTGGTGTTTACAATACTGTGTGCAACCCTGTTACCGACACTGAGCAACCTGAAAAAAGTACATTATTGAATATAAAATATAAAATATAATTCCCTTTCCATTAAGTAAATAAAGTAACATTCTCTCTGAATAACCATTTGATTTCACATATGACTTGATTTAAATTAATTTTAACAACATTTGAAATCTGTCTCACCCAACTTTTCAATACTATCACTTTGAATACTTATTGTACAATATTTATTCTAAGGCATTTTGCACATGATTGCATGAACTTTTTAAATGAAAATGGGTCAAACCCTTTTGAGCTGAGACAGTAATTTACGATTATTTTCAATTAAAATGATATGGTAACATGGTTAAACTTAGGGTAACAGGGTTGCATAAAGTAAGATGGATGACTAGCTATGTTATTTTTGATCATATATCATCATATTAAAGTGACAAATAAATGCTCAAGACAACTTGTAATACCTTCTGTTGCACTTTTGCTCAAATTAACACCCGAAAAATAGAAGATGGTCAACATATCCTCAAACGGATACCAATAGACATCCTCCCCCAACGGCAAGAAAATGTGTTTTTCCCTATCTCTGTGCATAGATTTCACCTGCAGTGGGCCTCATTCACCTCTTGGATGATCCCTGGGTAGATGTGGCCCTCATACAGCAGGGCACACCATTTACCCATAACCTCTGGAATATGCCACTGCTCTTCTACTACAACCCTGTTACTCTAAAAGTATGTCTGTGTAGATTCTCACTCATCCAGGTCATTGTAGTCAAGGGGTTTAAAAAAAGTAAGCAACTGGACTTTTTCTTTGAGCTTGAAGACGTTTCACCTTTCATCCGAAAGGCTTCTTCAGTTCTAGCCTGATGATGGAAACCAGGAGCTATATCTCTGGATCACAGAGGGTGGAGCTATAGACCACACCTCCCATCCCATAACAAAGGGTCACATAAGTCACCCTTCAAGGTGTGAATTTGGATGAGAGTCGTTGTGGTAACGACTCTCATTCCAATTCAAGGTGTGACTTGGAATGAGAGTCGTGGTCACATGATCCAGAGAGAGAGTCCTGGAGAGTCCTGGAGAGTCCTGGAGAGTCCTGGAGAGTCCCTCTGATGGTGAAGAGCAGTTAAACTTCCTGGGATGAGATCTCAAGGCAGGATGGTATGTGTTATGACGCAGTCCCCCTCCTCTGTTCAAAGTAGGTTGTTCCAAATGGACATAGATGGCCTCTTTCACTCCTCTCTCAAACCACCTGTCCTCCTTATCTAAGATGTGTACATCAGTGTCTTTAAAGGAGTGTCCCTTTTCCTTCAGATGTAGATGTACTGCTGAGTCCTGTCCTGATGTGGTGGCCCTCCTGTGTTGTGCCATGCGTTTGCAGAGTGGTTGCTTAGTTTCTCCAATATATAGATCCGGGCACTCTTCACTGCATTGTACTGCATAAACCACATTGTTGAGATTTTGTCTTGGGGTTTTGTCCTTGGGGTGGACCAGTCTCTGTCTGAGGGTGTTACCAGGCTTGAAATAAACTGGGATGTTGTGCTTGCTGAAGATTCTTCTTAGTTTCTCTGAGAGACCAGATACGTACGGCACTACCACATGATTCCTTCTGTTCTTCTTTTTGTCTTTCTGTGTTTTGTTTTCTTTCTCCTGTCTTCTATTAATCTTTATGAATGCCCAGTTGGGGTAACCACAATTCCTTAGTGCCTGTTTGATGTTCCTTCTCTTTCCCTTCTGTTTTGGAAGGGATCCTGTCTGCCCGGTGTTGTAGGGTTCTGATGACACCCAGTTTGTGTTTTAGTGGGTGATGAGAGTCAAATAGTAGATATTGGTCGGTGTGTGTGGGTTTCCTGTAGACCTCTGTGCTGAGACCTCCATCTTCTTCGGCAAGGACCTCACAATCCAGAAAGGGTAGTTTCCGGTCTTTGGAGTCCTCCCTGGTGAACTTGATGTAGTTGTTGACTGAATTGATGTGCTTCGTGAAGGCCGCTACTTCCTGGCTTTTGATTTTCGTGAATGTATCATCCACATATCTAAACCAGTGGCTTGGTGTTGTTCCTTTAAATGAGGTTAGTGCTTGGTTCTCCACTTCCTCCATGTAGAGGTTCGCCACAAAGGGGGAGACTGGAGAGCCCATGGCACAGCCATGTTTCTGCCTGTAGAATTCCTCATTGTACTTGAAGTAGGTGGTGGTGAGGCAAAGTTCTAAGAGGGAGCAAATCTTGTCTGGGGTGAGGTTGGTTCTTGTGTGCAGACATGTGTCCTGTAGTAATCGGTTTCTGACGGCCTCTACTGCTTCTGTTGTGGGGATGCAGGTGAACAAGGATGTGACATCGTATGATACCATAGTTTCATCTGGGTCCAGTTTCAGTTGGCTGATTTTGTTGGTGAAATCCTTGGAGTTCTGGATGAGATGTGGAGTTTTTCCAATTAAAGGAGACAGAATCGCTGATAGGAATTTTGAAATATTATAAGTGACTGAATTGATGCTGCTTACAATTGGTCTGAGGGGGGTCCCTTCCTTGTGAATCTTCGGGATGAATCTTATGCATGGGATGGTGTCTCCTGGGTAGAGTCTGTAGTACATGTGTTGATCAATGGATTCTGTATGTCTCAGGTCTTGTAGGCAGCGGATAATCTTCTTTTTGTAGCCCTCGGTTGGGTCTCTTTTCAGTTTCTCATAGGTGTTAGTGTCGCTGAGTAGATTGTTCATTTTGGAGTTATACTCAGTCGTGTTTAGCACCACTGTGCATCTCCCTTTATCTGCTGGTAGTATGGTGATGTTTTTGTCCTTGCTTAGAGATGTAATGGCTTTCCTCTCCAGGTAAGTGAGATTTGAAGTGGGGACCTTTGCACTTGTGAGAGCTGCAGATACCTTCATCCTGATTTGTTCTGCTTCAGCATGAGGTATCCTGTTGTTCCTAATGGCTGACTCTGTGGTTGTGATGAGTTCCACCGTGGGTAGTCGTATTCTTTCACTGAGGAGTTGTTGTTGTGCTCTGTGTATAATTTGCTCTGCTCTGTGGCCCCTAACAGTGGACCCAAGGCGTAAGCTTTTTGGGACCAGTCCAGACTGTCTGCATCTAAGGTTGAATCGGAGGTGGTTTCTGTAGTCTGCTACCTTCCTTGAGATCTTCTCATACTCCCGCACCAGTTGAAGGGTGTTCCTCCCAAAATGCAACGCAAGATGTCTGTGTAGATTCTCACTCATCCAGGTCATTGTAGTCAAGGGGTTTAAAAAAAGTAGGCAACTGGACTTTTTCTTTGAGCTTGAAGACGTCACATAGGTCACCCTTCAAGGTGTGAATTTGGATGAGAGTCGTTACCACAATTCAAGGTGTGACTTGGAATGAGAGTCGTGGTCACATGATCCAGAGAGAGAGGAGCAGGACTCTCTCTCTGGATCATGTGAAGAGCAGGACTCTCTCTCTGGATCATGTGACCACAACTCTCATTCCAAGTCACACCTTGAATTGGAATGAGAGTCGTTACCACAACGACTCTCATCCAAATTCACACCTTGAAGGGTGACCTATGTGACCCTTTGTTATGGGATGGGAGGTGTGGTCTATAGCTCCACCCTCTGTGATCCAGAGATATAGCTCCTGGTTTCCATCATCAGGCTAGAACTGAAGAAGCCTTTTGGATGAAAGGTGAAACGTCTTCAAGCTCAAAGAAAAAGTCCAGTTGCCTTCTTTTTTTAAACCCCTTGACTACTCTAAAAGTAATTCTCTGTTACTCTACAGTAGCAGGGTTGCAGGTCACGGTTGCAAATCTGTACTAAAGTTATTTTTTTCTCAGGAGTAGAAGCTAGCTGTTTAGCTAGCTGTCACTGCTGACCAAGAGGACAAACCTACTTATGTAAATAAGTAAAAAAAACAATGTCTTATTCTGATTATATACATAACAGGGTTGCACGAGGTAAAGTGAGACATTCAATCAAGGCTAACTATATTATGAAAAATATGAAAAATAGAAGAGAGTACATACCTTTCCTCTATTCTTTTAGAAAACTGTTTGATGGTGTCAAGTCCAGTAAATCATGTGATTCACTGTTTTAATTATTATTTGAAATATTATTTTATTAAAACAAATGTTCCCACAGTCATAATAGACTTCAATGAAACAAATAATAAAAAAAAAATAAAAATTGATTTTAACTGTTTTTTTTTAACTGATTCAATTTGGTCAATATTTTCAATTTTTTAGGTGGTACTCCAGACTTAATTTTATTATTATTATTATTTTAAACTACTTTCAAGCATTCTTTTCTCTTAGTTTTTTATAGATCTGGTCTCAGGGCAAGTACATTTACTGCATGTACTACTATTGGATATATATGTGGATTACTTAAAATTTGATGGGTGGGACATGAAATGTCCTCCAATTCTCCAATTCTGGAATTACCTTTTTGTCATTGTCATACTAGGATTAACTAACTCTACTTCAGTGTATTCCCATATCTTCTAGTAAGGAAGCTGATTGTTTGTCTTTAAAAAAAAACAGGACACATTTAGAATGATAGAATAATTAGTAACATTTTATTAGTAAATTTGTCATTATAAATTATGTGCCATGGCAGAACAGAAAGTTTGTAGCTCTAGTAACTACAAACAATTGTCCAACTGATCAGACAAATGTGACAAAGTTATGATTTTGTCATATCAAAAAATGTCACTTCATGACCTTGATGCTTTGATTTATTCACTGTATGTGTCCGTACAGCAGGAAGATACTGAACATTTGACTGATTGCCACAGTACAGTCATTCAGTAGTCCAGTATCTGTGAGACCTTGTGTGTATTTAGGCAGCAGACACTGGGCTTGTGAAACCATCTGTCTCTTTGCTGTGCTCTGATCAGAGCCAGAGCACATGGCCGGAGTGTAACTGAGGACAAACAAGGTGGATCAAGATGAGGAGAATAAGCTGAACGATATTCTGTTTGATGTTACGTCTGGGAGATTGTTACCTCATGGGACTCTAAGCATAAACATAGTTCATCCCTAATCACTGAGAAATATAGGGAAATAAATTCCTTTTATGTCCTGTAAAAGGCCTTTCACTAACTGTTTCCTCATTATCCTCCCATAGACACCTTCAGTGGTATCCATCTACATCTCTGTCTCATTGAAAAGCTCCCGCAGACACACAAATAAATCATATCTGTCTAGTCTGGATTGTCATAACAGGAACATTGAATAAATAAGATGTTAATGCTGCACATCCTCTGTGATGTATTTGATTTGCAGACAGCAGTCAGGAAATGTAATGCACGATGAAGAGGCACTGTAAGAAAAATGTGACCAGAGTTATGGGTTACTACAGTACCACCATGTGTTCCACATCAGGCCTTGTTGTGAAACATCCACAAAGGGCCGCCTGCAGAGGAAACAATTAGATCCCATCTAAATCGTTTCATGTTTATTACCCCCCAGTATTCCAGATTTCTGAGAAAGACATGTTTTCAGTGGAAAAATTTCCTCTCAGGAGCAGAGTTTGAGTCACCCATGTGAAACGTGTACTTATCCCTCTGTCATTCCAGAAATTATTCAATATTTGCCAGAATTGTGGAACCAAATTTCCCCTATAGACAATAAAGGCTATCTATCTATCTATCTATCTATCTATCTATCTATCTATCTATCTATCTATCTATCTATCTATCTATCTATCTATCTATCTATCTATCTATTAGGGGTGTGGCGAGAACTCGTGTGACGAGATGTGATTTGACGAGATTGCTCGTCGCGTTAAAATTCTGTCTCGCGAGGTTTATCCAGCAAGCAGCCAGAATGACAGAAAACACAGGTATTACTATTGACGACGCCCCCGCCGCTTTTAAATCGTTTGTTTGGCAGCATTTTGGGTTCCCGGCAGAAATGATAAATGGTGACTGATAAGACACGGACAATATGCAGACACTGTATGCAAACAATGCCATACAGCGAATACAAGCACAATGCAGAGACATTTACAGCACTACCACAGCTCAGTACTCAAATCAACAACTGCGCCTGCTGACAGAGAAGAACTTAGTGATATATGTGCAAAACATATTGTTTGCACTTGAAAAAAGGACAAATGTATAATTGTTTTCTACATATTTTAACTTTTATAACATTTTATTTTAGTTTCAATTTGTAGAGGAAGAAGTTCATTAAAAGGAAGAAGTTCATTAAAAGTTAACACTTACAGAGTTAAATAAAAGTCTGTTGTCCAGGCATTCATATAATTTGTAATTTAGTTTTCTTAAAATCTCGTCTCGTCTCGATCTCGTGAACCCAATCTCGGGTCTTGTCTCTTCTCGTGAGCTGAGTGTCTCGTCACACCCCTTCTGTCTGTGTGTCTGTCTGTCTGTCTGTGAGGGGATTCTAGGGGATCCCCAGCAAAAAGGGGTAATAATTATTTTATAAATAACACAATGACAGAATGTAGAATTTTATCTAATGAGTTAGATGGGATCTGTTGTCAAATTTTAGTAGTTGAAGGATCCCTGATGTAAAAAAGTTTTACATCTATAACCACCTAAGAAGTCACTCAGGTTCTTATTATCATGTATCTATGAATAGAGACGGCTGGAATGGAATGTCAGTGGGTGTTGCATCCCCATATGGGAAAATTACAAACTTTGTCCAAGATGGACAAAACTGGGCATATGGCCGACATTAATGTAACTGGCTGGGGTCCTTCACAGCTTGGTATTTGACTATAGATGTAGTTTTTCCAGACTTGGCTCTTAAGGTGTAATGTTGTATTTTTCAACCAATTGTAAAACAAAGGGAAATTTAATTGCAAATATTGTTGAATCTATTGATTTTTTCAGTCTATAAAATGTCAGAAAAGCCCAAAATCTCAACATGACATTTTCGACTTTCAACTTCCATAACAGTCAAAAGCACATATTGTAGTAGTACTGCATATTCAATTTACAGTGACCAAGTTTTCTGCTGATAGATTTGATTAATCAAATAATCAAATTGGAACTAAACGCTATATTTGTTATTATTACACTACTAGTGATTATGTTGTTCTAGCAATATTTGCACTTTTTTCATCTTATCTTTTATCTTCTCACCTTTTTCATTTTATCATTTGTGTCAACCGATCGCAACCAGACACTGACCTACAATGCATGTGTGAAACATAGACTTCATAGTAGCATGAATAGAACCACTACATGTCTGTGGCGTACAGTCTGGTCCACCTAGAATCCAAAATGAGGCCACAACTCTTGTGCATCTTACAGCCTACCTGTAGCCACTATGTCTGGCTTAAAACAGCCAGAGTCAAAAGCAGATAGCACTCTCCACTTTGAAAAGATTATCATGATTTATTTTTCATCTTAACCTTTTGGATTCCCACATATTTGTATCGATATTTAATTGTCGCTAAAGGTATTGCTACATTCCTGTTCAATTTACATGCTTTAAACCCTTGGATATGATACAGTAAACAACATAAGAAAACACCTTGTGGAGAAAATAGTTTTCCTGTAGGAAAAGAAAAACAGACATGAGCAATTTACTGGATAAAAGCTGTAATTGATTTATAAACACAGTGATAAATAGAGCAATGGGAATATAGAGGTAACACAGCCACACGCATAGACACACAATACAGGCACACAGATGGTCCATCTTGGCAGTAAGGGTAACACCTCATTTGAGACTGTCTGCCACATTTCACTCTTTCACACACACACACACACACACACACACACACACACACACACACACACACACACCAACCACAGCTGTGTCCTGTTTGGACACATGTGGTTGGACTACAGACATGAGACATGTCATTCCTCTATCGTGAGGCAATAGCACAGGTGTCAGGCTCCAGAGACCCTTGGGATATCTGTAGGTCCAAGCTGTTCTGTTCTCAGACTGGGTTCCCCCCTCAAATCTCACCACTGTTCATTTGGAGTCCATTTTTTCTGGTCTGGATGCTGTCAAATGTTTGGCACATGCATGTGCACGTGATTGTAAAATGTGCATGCAAAAATGAGTTCAGTCTAAACACACTAATGTAAACTGGGTTCACTGCATTCAAACAACTCTTTGCTGAACAGCTAAACAAAGAGCAAATGACTGTTGTTTGTCTGAATGTTGTCTGTTTTTATCCATGCCCTGTGTGCACATGAGAAACTTTTAAGCTTTGGATTAGTCAGGGGAACTTTTTGTTGCACCAGCTGATGTTCTGTCTGGAGGTTTGTCTCCACAGCAACAATTTAGCAGTAACTTTCTTATGGCTAATTCATCATACTCTACACAGTATATATATATATATATATACACAGTATATATATATATATACAGTATATATATATATATATATATATATATATATATATATATATATATATATATATATATATATATATATATATATATACTGTATATATATATATATATACTGTGTATATATATATATATACTGTGTATATATATATATATATATATATATATATACTGTATATATATATATATACTGTATATATATATATATATATATATATATATATATATATATATATATATACTGTGTATATATATATATATTTCACCTGTAGCCATTTTATATTCACTCTGATTTCAACATGGTCATCAAGGATTTTCAGGAATAGGACTTTTTTCCCAGCAGGAAAGATTTAGAAAGCTGACCTCCCTGACCACAGCTTGGAGATCTAAACACACTCTCATAGATATCTAAACATCATCTACAGATGTTTATTTACTCTGCCTGAGGGCCCTCCTCATCCTCCTAACCATCCCCCTCAAGCCTTCCCTTAACCCCTAATTCCTGAGCTAAATTTCCCCCCTGGGCATCATGTAGAAGGGATGCAGGTCTTCAGGAAATGAAAGAAGAAAAAATGTGTCCAAGAAAAACATGTAAGTGGGTCACAGAATGATGGGACCAAATCCACTGAGTCTGTGTCTGAGCCCCATTTGTGAAAGTCAGAGAGAAAGGGCCGTTCAGTGTTGATGTGCTATAATCTGTCTTTATTGCCTCTTTTTTCCTAGTTTCCATTCATTCTGTCTTCCTTCCATCTCTTCCTTCATACATATTTCTTTCCTTACATCCATTCATTCCTGTTTCATATTATTTTCCCTACTTTTTGCCTTTTTCACACATATTTATTTTTCTCTACTTTGTTCCTTTCCTTCACCCCCTGATCTCTTAATTTAGTTGTGTCATGTATTGTCTGTGTCATTCGCCTTCTTTCTTACCATTACATACTGTTAATATTAACATTATCACCCCTCTAGGGGTGTTTTACAGATACTCACCATGATTTTAAGCTCATGAGTGTTATGTGAATGTATGCACACTCAGTAGTGGGCTGTCAGCGCCCCACACTATGACAACCAAGGCCACTGATCATACTGCATTGTTCAGTCATTCTGTTTAAATTCTAGTTATTTTTGAGTAGACAGTATATATACACTTGTTTTGAACAAAGAGAGGATTAAATATATTGTCGAATCTTACTTTGTATTTGAGTGGAAGTTTGGGACACAGCAAATATGTGCAAGTATGTCTTCCTCAGAACAGAAGATATCTCTTTTAAAAATCAGTGATGGACTAAATGTTCCTCTCCCAAAGCAAATATCTTCCACATGCTGCAGCATTGACACAGGGCAACAAAAAGAAGGAAGAACATGTTTAATCCAAGCTGATTTTCGTTTTAAGGAGTAGTAAAGAAGAGGCTCACATTTTCTTTAAACAATAGTCTGTTACCTAAATAACCATGGAAACAAGTTTTGCTTACTGTTATCATTCCTCATCAGTTATACAGTCATTTGAAGCTTACATGAGGCTTCAGTTTCAGTGAGTTAAATCAAAGTTTCAACTTTTGACCTTTTAGGTATGAAATTCCCTCAAGTGTCCATAAAAATCCAAAGAGTAAATGTGATATTAAATGGTCTGTAGATAGAAAGATTTTCTTATCTGAGAAACATACTTTGAGTCCAACCATATCAATATACATGCCTTTTTGCCCTTGGGTGTGATTTACATGCCAGTCAAAAGGTCACACTGGAATAAGAAGGTGCCTGATTGGTACTGTACAACCTGGGACTGACTGTGGATTTTTCTCACCCAGCTCATCCATAGAAATCACATTTGGACTCTCCTTGGGCACGCCTGGCACACATTGTTTTAAGATAGATATAATATCCTGTTTTTTGGTACTGCCGTTGTTTATTCTCCCTCTACGACATGATAAACGTTTAGATTTTCCTGCCATTTATCATATCTGCTTATCTTTGTTATCCCTTTTTTACCTACCAGTAACTCTGCCAATTTCTTGTCTAAAATACAAAATTTCCTGGATGCAGTTCCTATTTTCTGTGGACAGATGAATCAACATATGGAGCTTCCGGCCAGTTGTTTATTGATTTATTTTATTCCACTTTGAGGTCAGAGGTCTGTGCACTGGGCTGTGTGTTCCCATCATGCTCTTAGTGGATCATTTACAAACCATTCGGCCCAGGGGACAGTCTGGGCCCAGATGAAATTTATGGTGTCAAACAAAAGGACTTTTAATAGATCTGTGATTTAAGAATGAGAAATGCAAACACGCCCACATATACACAGGGGTGGATTGCTGTGCTTCATGCAGTGTGAAGAGAAATTTTCTCAGCATTTTTCTGATATGGGTCAGACGTCACAAAGGCACATGGTTAAGTGCTGCACTGAAGCAGATGCATAAATATATAAATCCAGCTACACTTACAACACAAGGAAGTATACACACTTGTAGACATTATGCATGTGTTTGAGTGGGAATGTGGGATGAAAAACTAGTTGTGTCAGAGGAAAAATTTCGAAACAAGTGAAATGTATCCTGTATAATCCTATATTTACTTTTTAAAACACTTATGGGTGTGGTAAAAGGAGATCCACACCTAGCAGTGATGTTACTGTACTGACCCACCCTAGATAATCTACATCACTGCAGCAAGATGAGGAGTTTAACCACTGGAGGTCAGCAAAAACAAAAGTCGCTCTTAACAGTGAGAGGGTGGGTTACATCCCATTTTAGAAAGAAAAACACATTTATGGACTCACGGCTATAACCTTTGTTTCTTGTATATATATATACACTCACCGGCCACTTTATTAGGTACACCTGTCCAACTGCTCGTTAACACTTAATTTCTAATCAGCCAATCACATGGCGGTAACTCAGTAGCATTTAGGCATGTAGACATGGTCAAGACAATCTCCTGCAGTTCAAACCGAGCATCAGTATGGTTGTTGGTGCCAGAAGGGCTGGTCTGAGTATTTCATGTTGCCTGGTCTGATGAGTCTCGATTTCTGCTGCGACATTCGGATGGTAGGGTCAGAATTTGGCGTCAACAACATGAAAGCATGGATCCATCCTGCCTTGTATCAACGGTTCAGGCTGGTGGTGTAATGGTGTGGGGAATATTTTCTTGGCACTCTTTGGGCCCCTTGGTACCAATTGAGCATCGTTGCAACGCCACAGCCTACCTGAGTATTGTTGCTGACCATGTCCATCCCTTTACGACCACAATGTACCCAACTTCTGATGGCTACTTTCAGCAGGATAATGCGCCATGTCATAAAGCTGGAATCATCTCAGACTGGTTTCTTGAACATAACAATGAGTTCACTGTACTCAAATGGCCTCCACAGTCACCAGATCTCAATCCAATAGAGCATCTTTGGGATGTGGTGGAACGGGAGATTCGCATGGATGTGCAGCCGACAAATCTGTGCCAACTGTGTGATGCCATCATGTCAATATGGACCAAACTCTCTGAGGAATGCTTCCAGCACCTTGTTGAATCTATGCCACGAAGAATTGAGGCAGTTCTGAAGGCAAAAGGGGGTCCAACCCGTTACTAGCATGGTGTACCCAATAAAGTGGCTGGTGAGTGTATATGTACAGTACAGGCCAAACATTTGGAGACACATTCTCATTCAATGTGTTTTCTTTATTTTCATGACTATTTACATTGTAGATTCTCACTGAAGGCATCAAAACTATAAATGAACACGTTTATGGTGTTATGAGTTAACAAAAAAAAAGGTTAAATAACTGAAAACATGTTTTATATTCTAGTTTCTTCAAAATAGTCACCCTTTCCTCAGATTATTTTCAGTTATTTCACCTTTTTCACCAAGTACATAACTCCCAAGTATATAACGAAGTATATAACTCCCATATATATATATATATGGGAATCAGTGGGTAGCACTGTTGCTGTTGACTCATAACAAGAAGGTCACAGATTCAAGTACGTGAACTGGGAACCTTCTGTGTGGAGTTCTCATGTGGGTTTTCTCTGGCTTCCTCCAACAGTCAAAAGACATGCTTAGATTAATTGGAGGTAAACAATTTAAATTAAAATTAATTAAAAATAATAATTTAATTAAAAATTAAATTACTAAATTAAATTACTAAATTGCCCATAAGTATGTGTGTGTGTCCCATGATAAGCTGGGGTGAATTCCTACCTCTTGCCTGCAATGCGCTGGGATTGGCTCCAGCAGACCCCAGTGACCCTAGTGAGGAATAAGCGTGTATAAAAAATAACTGACTGACATTTCCTCACCTTAGGTGTTTTCAGAAAACATGTCAGTGAACTGTTTAGCTATACATTTACACAGTGTTTGATACAGCTGGCATGTTGAAAATGCCAGAGAACCACCCAACTTGCATTACTGCCAGCTGGAGCCCAAGTGAAAGTTGAGAGGTTGACATGGATTTATGATTGGTTCATGGAATTTATTGTGTTATATATATATGTTATATTCTATTGAAACAAAATACAGGAAAGTATACAAAAACTCAAATGAAATCTAATACTTTTTAGATATACAAGACCCTGTATTTCTGGTTATAGACAGCTATTATGGATTTGGGTTTACAATATAACAACATGCATCTACACAGCCATTCTTAGTTTAGAGGTCTGGTTCAAATCACCTGTAAACATCTGTTGTCCCGTGGGCACTGTTTTTCTCCTCATCTGGATGTTCAAATGTCAAAGGCTTTAACTGAAGGAGGCCGTCTCACACATTCCTACAGCTGACAAACATGGAGCTGGGACATCCCCTTGTGACTGGCATGTATATTATATGAAAGTTGGGTTAATCTGAAACTGAAAAATATTGCTGTTATAGAGATTGGGATAGCTAAATAGTCGTTTGATGAGTGTCCATGTCTTTGATTCTGCTTTGTTGATTTTTTACATTTTTTTTCACACCCACCTCAGTCACTTTGTTCATGCATCCAGGGTGTGTGCAAGTGTGTGTTAGTGTGTAGCTATATAGTTTTATGCCCCTCAAATTAGGTGAGAAGTGATCGAATACAAAGCAGATGCTAGACCAGCATGGGAAGGGCTTTTTTATTGCCCTTTTACAATTGTTTTTGTCTGCCTCTTAACAATCTTACTTTCCTGCATGCATAATGTGTTTGTTTTATTGCCATTTCTTTCTACAATTTATCCTTTATCCTTTTTTGGAATTCTCTCTCCCATCTTATTTGTCTTTCAGTTTGCAGTAGCTTTTCTATAGCTGAGACCTTAAAATGAACACATCTGTGTACTGGCTTGAAGGGCCTTATAAACTTAGTCTTGTTCCTCCATAGTGCATATATGCACATGTCTGCTTTGTGGTCTGCTCGTCAATGTCCGTAGTTGTACAAGCGTGACCTTGATCAAAGTGACAGTCGAAGAATATGATGTTGTAATGTTTGGAAGCCCTCAGGAGATGCAGGCTGTATAAAAAATATAAATTATAAAATAAAAATAAGATACATAGAGCCATGATTTCATGGTTAATTCCTGCAAGTCAAAGTTAAATTTAGGTAGCCTCCATCCCTCCTTGACCTCGCTGATTTACTCGCTGATTGATGCCTGGTCGTATCCCATTATGGAACTCACGAGACAAGCATCTGAAGGCATGACGTGAGCCATCTGTGACAGGAAAAGAAAAAAGTAGCAAAGACAGCTACAGTTACAAAAGAAATAGGGAAGCACAGGTTTCAAGAACTTTATAACGTGGTAAAGTCATGACCATCTTTTAAACATCTTTAAACAACCTTGTTTATTACACAAAAAAATTTAAAGCAAAAATGTTTTTTATTTGTTTCAAATGGTATCAAAAAACATTGTAAATCTTGTCTGTCTTTTTTGTGAAGAATGAAAAGAGAAAGCTTGACAGAGAAAATAGATATGCATGAATACTGGAGAAAGCTGCAAAAATTGTTGAGATGCACACATCATGAGAAGTACAATTATATACTTCAAAAAGCAAGCATGTAAAGTGGAATCGAGAGACCCTCATCCCTCACTGGCTTCCCATCCCAAATGTACTTGTCCCCCATGCTGCAGTTCCTTAAACTGACTGTAGTAAATGTGCAATTAGGCCAAATACTGTTGGTACGATGCACCTAAGATTAAAAGGAACTGCTCCCTACCTTGATGTGATCTTCAAGGTTATGTTTCTACCTGTGAAAAAAAAAATGTTTTCCTTCTGCGCTCCTGTATTTGAGAATTTACTGACCTGCATCCTAGCAGCAGAAACATCTCCCTGGTTATCAACTAGTAGTAACTACTACTAGGAGACTGGTATTCATCAGACCTGTGTTTACAGCATGCAGAAAAATACAGAACAGTGAACACTGTGTACCATGTAAGTGCTCTAGACAAGGATCTCTTATGCACTTACACACTTATACACAAACACACATGCTGAGTCTATTTGAGACATAAGCTACTTTTACCACTCTCCACATTCCAGCTCACCTTTTGTCACTGTATATTTTTTTCTTACCCATCTCTGTGAATTAGAGTTAAATTACTGCTTTTTAAGAACCATTTGTCTCCAATGGTTCTGTCAAAGCAGATTCATTGAGATTAAACTATCTCAATTAATCTGCTTTTCATGAGGCTGATCATTTGCCACTGTGGAGTCACTACCTGTGCCTGAGCATGTTTTTTCAAAATAACAATAGAAAACATGGGGTTTAATAACTTCAGTGGCTTTCCACATTCTATCATGATTACATGATAGACATGATTAATTAGAAATAATCTACCTGTTAAATATCAACATTGTAACATCCTCTTTGTGAGCATGATAGCATGGTTATATCATAACATTTAGCAAAAAGCAAAACTGTGCCAGAATGCAATCTCACAGAGCTGCTGCATCACTGGTGATGAGTGTTCTTGGCTCTTTATAATACAGTGAATCATCATTTTGAGAACATTTCTGTCCATTGTATTATCTGTTTCCTAGGTAGATACCAATGTACCATGATTTGTAATAAATGACCATTGCACAGAAGATATAATAATGGTATCACATCGTGATGGACGCATCTGACTGATGAGCACAGTCCTCCAGCTGTTTTCATCTGTAAACAAAAAAAATCACAGTTCACTGCCCATTGTTTGGTTGGAGTTTGAGTTGTTTTGACAGGGCTGTTGTCTGTCTGTGGCCTGCTCTATAGGCAACAGCTGAAGGGTTGAGACTGAAGACAAAACACACAGGTCCTGTTCCAAAAAGCCACCCAAAGCTGTGGCTGCTACACATGCACATGTAAACACATCCAGTGATCAGTTGTATGAGTTCATCTGAGGCCTTATCTCACATCTGTATCTGATGTGACTGTGAGCTTGTTTAAATTGTTGTCTGACATTGTTTAGGCTCCCTGCAGTTGTATTAATCCCTTCAAGATCCTTATTGGCTGTAGATTCATATGGCCAGGACCCAGAGCAGTTCTGTCTCGGCAAAGCATCACTGCATTTGTTAACCCTCACAGGAACAAAGTCAGACCCCCAAACTTCAGAGGTCATCATCACTCACTGAAAACCCCTGACCTTCCAGAACATCCAAACACAGACAATTCTCATGGTGTCATCGACCTCACATGCTTCTCAACTCTATGCAAAGTGCTGTCCTACTTTTATTATGTTTCCATCCCACCAATCCATGTCTCTTCTCTGTACAGTCCCTCTCTTTTACATTTTTCTTGCACTGTTATTAAAAATAAAAAGGTATAGTTCAGATACCAGAAACATAACGTCTGCCACCGCCAGACTCATACTTTCCTTCCTCCATATCAGCCTGTCTGCCTCCTCTCTTTCACCACACTGAGTATCATAATCAAATTATAATATTTATCTTGCAGATTAGGGGCCTGGCTGCAGCTACAGAGAGTTAGCAATCAAAATCCTTTTTAAAAAGCCTTTACAATATGCTATGTAGTCTGGCTGTTAATGAAGTCTACTCAGTGCTCTATGCCTGAAATAGTGCCTTGAAATAACATTATAATATGTGTGCGTTGGGGGTTTGTTAGAGGGTATCTCCGTTGCATGTGAGATAAAGAGATTCTTGCTGGTTATTACTTTAAATCGTTTCCAGGCAGGATTTTCAAAGACAAGAACATATTACTTTTTTTTTTTTCTATTTGATCATAACTCAAGTAAAAGAAAAAAAAGAGAAATAAAAAATTTAGAGAAATCCATAGTATGGATATTTAGAAATTTAGAGAAATCCATAGCTCACTACACCCACTAGGTGGGTGTAGTGAGCTTGGGGTGCTGGAGAAGAGGATTTCACTAGTAAAAAAAGAAAGTGAATGACTCCCCCTTGTGATGAAAAATATTATATATATATATATATATATATATATATATATATATATATATATATATATATATATATATATATATATATATATATATATATAAACAAAGTTTTTTGTTTGTTTAAGTTTTGTTTTTAATGTCTTCTCATACCTGACACATGCTTCTTCATCTCTCCTTAATCCTTTCTACCTTCCTAATCTCAGGGTCACCCTGGGTTTGTTGGCCTGCAGGGCCCTCAGGGGCCTTTAGGGAGACCAGGGGATCAAGGCATCCAGGGGCAAAAGGGACACAAAGGTGACAGAGGCCATGGTGGTGCCAGAGGTCCTAAAGGAAGTGTGGTAAAATATCCCACTTTTTTAACCTCTATTTGATGATGATCCTTACTGCGACTGTTCCTTGTGTTTAACATTGAATTCCTGTTGCTGCAAAGGGATTGACAGGAGTACCAGGGTTTTCTGGAAATGATGGTATCCCTGTAAGTCCTATATAAGCACTCTACTCTAGGATGATTGAATATATATTCGGTTTGCAATATTGCAGCATTCTGACTGTTCTGTTTTGCTCTGCAGGGCCACCCAGGACAAGCTGGACCCAGGGGCAAGCCAGGGGCAGATGGCTGTAATGGGACTCAGGGAGATTCTGGGACACCGGGACAAACCGGGTATGATGGTGCACCTGGTTTCCCTGTAAGTGCAGCTTCAAACCTGTCCTGAATAGTTATTTTTCAAATGCAGAGTTTGACTTGTGAGCAAAGGTGTGTGATTGTCTGTGTTTGTGTCCACTTTCTTAGGGACAACATGGCAGGAAAGGAGAAAAGGGAGACTCCCTGGAGCTGAGCGTGTTCATGGAGCGTTTCAGGGTGAGGATCGGGAAGGAACAGTTCACCAAACAATCAAACCTGGTTTTGATTCTGAATTAAAGGGCCCCTATTGTACACTTTTCCTCGGTTGTATTTGGAGTTTTAATATCAGCAACCAGCTGTTTTTGTTGTTTTAAATAGTAAAAAGGTTATTACTTATTACTGATTACTTTGCAGCTGATTTTAAGGAACAGTTTCTCAAGACGGGCTGTGTGCATTTCTTTGGATTTAGAGTTTTGAAACATGGAACATTTTGTGATATGTATGACATTAAATGTATATCTTAATGTTTCTGCAACATATAGATCTTGTGAATTTCATGAACCTTTGAACATCTCTTCACAGGGAGATCCGGGCACATCAGGCATGGATGGAATAATTGTAAGACACATTATTTTAAATATTTGATTCTGAATTCTGGCTGTAGTTCATCAGATCCTGATTATTTCATTTATAATGTCATATTAAATACTAGCTTTGTATTTAATATAAACATAACAAACTCTGCAGGGTTATACTGGTCTTTTTTTCCACATCATTGCACAATGTTAGGTACACTCAGCTGATTTATTCTTGTTATAAGATGTCAATACCACTGATGCTACTTTATCACTTTATTTTAATTTATCTTCATTGTCTAAAACTATTGTTGTGGCTTACATATTAAATTATTCAGTAAGAGGCTCTGATCAGATCTGCTTTATAGCTCCCTTTTTTTTAACCAGGCAAGTTAGGTATGGTGGCCCGGTGGTTAGTGCAAATTAAGAAGGTTGCAGGTTGAAGAGCTTGGTCTGGGACCTTTCTTTGTGGAGTTTGCAGGTTCTCTGCGTGGGTTCTCTCTGGGTTCTCCGGCTTCCCCCCACAGTCCAAAAACATGCTGAGGTTAATTGGAGACTCTAAATTGCCCATAGGTTTGAGTATGTGAGTGAATGGTGTGTGTGCCCCACGATAGGCTGGTGACCATTTGGGGCGTATCCCTGCCTCTTGCCTGTAATGCGCTGGGATTGGCTCCAGCAGACCCCCATGACCCTAATGAAGTATAACAAGGTATTGAACATAAATGAAAATTTTAGGTATATATTTATATTTACAACTAAAATACAAATATATCAGGCCCCTTCTGATTAGAATAAGTTGCCTGTAAATATCTATTCTTTGTCATCATTTCTAGCTTAATATTAAATTTTTTTAGATTGCTCATGTTTTCAGTAATGCCATCACTGTTCTTTTATTCCTGTTTATGTATAGATTGATCTTTTGTTTTGATTGTCTTGTCAAAAGTTGTAACTCTTTTTAGTTTTTCTTTTTTCAATTTTGTGTAATATATAATTGTGTCTTCTCTTTTCAATTACATCAAGGGTTTTTATCCTGATAGCTTCTTACTACATTTCCTGAATTGCAATCTTACCCATGTACCATCTTTCTCTTTAATTTTGTTAGGGGCCTCAAGGAAACCGAGGTTGGGAGGGTAACCTAGGCTACCCAGGGCCAAAGGTAAGTATGTGTTTGAGTGCATTTTAAATTTGTAACTATTATGATGCACAATGCTTATTAGGATCCTGTTTATGTCTTCTACTAGGGTCCCCCAGGGCCTCCTGGTCCCCCTGGACCAAAGGTAACTTAACAGCAATAAGCAGTATGTTTGATGCAATACAATATCATTTTGGTGTAAAACCTTGTAAATACCACATGAGATTTTGTCTTATACTTATACTGTTTGTTTTGTGTTTTTCTGTACAGGGTACTATGACCAAAGTGCTTAAGGGAGTCAAAGGAGACCAAGTGAGTGGCCATGGTTGTGAAATGCATTGTTAATATATTAGCTGTTTTGGATGGAAAAGTCCAGGTTTTAGCTAGGTCACAAATCATCTGTCTCATTTCCTTTTTGAGGTATATGCTTCCCCACACTATGATTTGTTTCTTTCTGAGCTGGCTGACTTTTGTTGCACTTGCTTCTTTTGCCACAGGGGGAAATTGGATCACCAGGGCCTCCAGGAAACTCTACTCACCCTCACACTTTACCCCCCTTTGGCCCCTCGGTCTGTATATCAACAAAAAATCTGCTCATCTATATTCATTAACCTGATTTAATGATATGAGTGTCACCAGTACTGACACATGCACCGCCAAACTCTATTTTCATTGGTTTAGGGACCTCGAGGATCGAAGGGTCTGAAAGGAGAAACAGGAGAGCCGGTATGTGGTCAGTCATGAGAGATCATGCACATTTCTTCACATATACATGCACACATACACTCTTGCTCATGCTATTTCTTTAGCTGATCTTTTTAATTTTTTTAATTGGTTTATTTTAATTGATTTATTTCAGGCTGACAACAAAGGAGAGATTGGCATAATGGGTTTTCCTGGACAACGAGTGAGCATGTGCACATTTCTAGATATTTTTTTTCAAACACATTCCTCCATCAATGTGTTAAGTGAATTTTATGGACTGTATTGGATGCTGTTCTAGGGTACACCAGGTGCAGATGGGAAACCTGGACTAACGGTATGTGTGGTCTGCACCATCTTTGTATCACATTAAATTGATGTGTTATTTTACAATATAATTATCACAACTCTCTCTCAGGGGGATTCTGGTGAACCAGGACCAAAAGGCAGAGATGGTCCCAAGGTGAGAATGCAGCTGATCATAACCAATAATCATAAATTATATATAAAAAATGACAAAAAATAGATACAATCATATTCACATTTTGGCTTACAGGATGCATTAAGCATCATGTAAATGAGTATAAGTATACGTATAAATCACTTTCATTGCATCATGCTTGTTCACCAGCCAAGGGGACTATGGAATGTGACCTAAAATTCTGGCGATCATGATATCAAAATCATCATGTTCATCTTAGCAATGTTAAAAGATACAAGTGTATTTTAAATCCTAGTTTAAATCCCAAAATTTGCCAACAATTCCAAATGTGTAAAATGTGAAGCGAGAGAATAGTTCCATTGGAATAGTTCCATTTGATGGAGGAAGGATTTTTGCAAATAGAAGCCACCAAAATCTACACACTACTTTTTAAGAGATTCAGAGGAAGTTCAGAGGAAAACATCACAATGGGTGATCTACGTTTCACATTTTTCCCATCAGTTGACTAGTCATTACAGACTCATTCTGTAAATCCAAATATTGTTTAAACCCACTAAACATAATCTTTATTCAAGTGGAGATTACCCAGTTTCCAAATAATATCATCATGCCCAGTTGAATTTTGAGAATGAATTGTGTATAAAATGAACCAGGTGACACGGTGCATCAGTGGGTAGTGCTGTTGCTTCACAGCAAGACAGCCACAGGTTCAAAACCAAAGGCTGGTCTGGGACCTTTCTGTGTGGAGTTTACATGTTCTCCTCATGTATAGGGGGGTTTCTCTGGCTTCCTCTCACAGTCCAAAAACATGCTAAGGTTAATTGGTTAAAAAAAAAGGAAGAAAAGGAAGACATATTCCTGTACTGATAAGAGGCCATTGGCATAATTTACGTAGGGTTGATGGGTTATGACACCCCACGGGCCCCCTTGTGTTGAAATCCTGTAGCACCACCACACTGCAGAGGATTTTTTTGTTTGTTAATTTGTTTAAATTTGAGGCGGAACGAGCGCAGCAGCTGCCTTTTCTCAAGCAGCAGGTTAGCGAGGACAAGTGTAATGTGCCGTCAGACTGGGTCACTGTATTATGATGCATATCCGGGGGGTGGGGGGGATACCCCTGCCGATTTGAACTGATCCATTCGGCAATAGAAACGTGATTGGCTCAGCCGCGAATTGAGCCAAGAGATGAAAAAGATGAAGAAGAGACAGGTGCCGCCAGAAAAAGCCGCTAGTGGAGCGGAAAAATGCATGGCTCGAAAAAAAGATTGTATAATAATTTGTGACACGTTTTGCAGACCTTCGTGACACAGCTGCCAAATTTCAAGTCATTAATGAAAGGCACTTTTTTGACCAGAAGTCGCTTGAGAGAACTTGCACAGTTTTATTCAGAGGATCTGGAGGATGCAGAAAGTCTTACACATGAATATTCTGCCTTTAGAGATGTTTTCAAAGGCATGTTCCCTGATGGAGCAGGGCTGTTTACTGCTGAGATTCTGCCCTTTATGATTGCAAATGACTTGCACAGAGCTTATTCTAACCTCGAAATATTATATAGGATCTATCTCACCATTCCAATAAGCAGTGCACAGGCATAGCACACTTTCAGTCGCCTTAAAATAATCAAAAGCTGTCTGCGTTCAAAAATGAGCGAGTCTCGCCTCTCAAGCCTGGCATTGCTTTTCATTGAGAGGGAGATGTCTGGGAAGGCTAACTTGGACAAGGATATTGAAAGGTTTGCAACATTGAAAAAAAGAAAAACATCTCAAATAGTGGCAGTAATGAGAGGCATTCAGTATTTTACTTTATTTTTAGTATTTTACTACATTTTTTTTATTTTACAGTATTGTAGTTGCACCTTAAGTTATTTTATTGTAATTTAATTTTCGTATTATTTATCTTTATTTATTTGGCAATAAAACAAGTTGGTTATTACAATTCTGTCATGGGTCATTATTGATGCACTTTTTTGGCTTTTTTTCTCTCCCCTATTCTTGTGTGCAATGTGGCATGCCAAAAATGCGGGCCCCTTTGACACTTATGAAAACCCATGTGGAATACATCCCAGCTACGCCACTGTAAGAGGCAGTTGGCACCTCCACGTAATGTGTCTACATTCACCATGTGATCTCATCCAGTCACATCAGATCTTTACAATCAAAACTGAAAATGTTAAAATGACAAGTGAGACAGCCACTGCTGAATATTGTATGACTGACATCTATTTTTGTCTCAGGGAGACAGAGGTGAAGCAGGAGATCTGATTACATTAGAATCCCACTGGTCTTCAGTAGGTAAGTTGACTAAAAGCAGGGAAGCCATCCAACCAGCAGTCAGATAAGCTTATTTCTAAAAGGAAATTAGTGATATTAGTGTTTTAGTATTAGTGATATATATATATATATATATATATATATATATAGAGAGAGAGAGAGAGAGAGAGAGAGAGAGAGCTTGAAATTAGTTTCACAGATGCTACATTTTTTTCTTCTAACTGTGCTTTAACTCGATAAGCTGGTCCTGATGGCCCCCCTGGTGAGCAGGGTGCACAAGGAGAGAGGGGCCCAATCGGTGACCAAGGCACCCACGGACCCCCAGGACGCCCTGCCTTTTATACACAGCAACAAGGTCTGTAGACCTTAGATTCATCCACACATTCACAGAGAGTGCGGTGACAAGTGTTTGGAACAAAGAGAGTGGGTCATGGAGAGCCAACAACCAAGTACCACAGAAAGCTGTGAGGATTACAGACAGAGTGGGAGAAAAGAAAAGAAATGCTCAGAAAAATGCATAAAACAGTTACTCTCTGACTATACATGATGCATTGAGCATTAAATCAATGTGTTTCAAAGTAAGTTGTCTGTAGTACTACAGATGATGAGCTGGGCTTTTTTGTATTTATTCTATTGTAAAGAAAAATGAAACACAATTATACAAGTGTAAGGAAACACAGTAGTCTTGTAGTCGCTTGATAAACTACGCAGTGACCCCACATCTCAGGATCAGATATTTTACTGTGTAACTGTGTGTGTCAGTCTTTGATTTCACAGGGCCATTTGGTGTGAAGGGGGAGCCCGGGGAGAAGGGTCAACAGGGGGAACCAGGACTTCCTGCTGTCAATGTAGGACCCCCAGGCACCGATGGACGCCCAGGGTCCAGGGGCTCTCCAGGTCCCAAAGGAACATGTAAGTGAGAGAGTAAGAGACTATGCATTTGATTTTATATTTTAGATTCTTTTAAGATTTAAATATTTTAATAATTTCATTATTTAATACTTCTTTGTCTTAAATGTTGCTTTAATATGCTGTATTTCTAGGGGGAGAGTTCTTCAAGGGGGCTCCAGGCGGGAGAGGAAGACCTGGCAATGCAGGCTCTAAAGGAGTGAAAGGTGGTCTTTATGCTAAAGAATTGTGGATAGCTGCTTAAACATGGAGGGTCCTATATATATGATGCAAACAAATACAGGATTGTGCATTTAGGGGGTGTGTCCAAGTCATGTTCCTACGATGAAGAATGGCACAACACGGTAACTGAGCATTAATGGGGGTCATCTTGGGTTTTCCAAATTATTCACTCATTATACTCTGTTACACACATAAATGGCTCTTTCCTGAGCATCAGCCATATAAGGACTAACAGTTACAAGAGCTAAGATTTTGAAGTTTAACTCAACCATTTAATGACAACATGATTGTTGCGCATAATTAATAATGGATCACTTTTATTTTGATAAAAGTGATTTTACTGATTCAACTTTTCATATCAGGAGAAAAAACTTGCTTTCAATTCCTCATCCAAATCATGCTTATGACCTGCTTATGACCTAAATGCTACAACCCAAAATGTGAATGTCATGCACAGATTTTACGCACCACTCCTACAATTTTGTTCAAGTGATTCACACTATAAAAAATAAATGCAGCTAAATATGTGAACATATGTTGTAAATTGTCTTAGACCAACACCTTTCAATCAATCTTAATGCATGGCATTAATCTGTCCCCATGATTTCATTGTGCGAACTACGTCCAGGACACTCCTTTTGGTGCAACTTTAGGGACAGCTGTTATTGCTAGTTAAAGGACACACGCTGGGCATAAAATTGACCTTTTCACCATCTGTATAGGACCTGAGGTGTTTTCTGAAGTGTTCTCTCCTCATGAGTTACATTCATGACATACTCATCATGAGTTACATTCATAATATACTCATATGTGAATGATCTCACAGATTGGCTTTGTGATATCTGAATGATGGTGTGTGAATTTAGGCGATCATGGGAAATGTGAGTGCGAAGTTGTTAACTCTCCACCGGGGCTACCTGGCCCTGCTGGAGACCATGGTGATGCTGGGATGAGTGGAGAGTTTGGTCAGGAGGGCGATATAGGAGAACCAGGTCCCCAAGGACATGATGGATTCCCGGTAAAAAAAATTAAGTTGCACATCACATCAATTGTACTGTATATTATTATTATTATTATTATTATTATTATTATTATTATTATTATTTAAAGCCCTTCTTTAACATTTTATGGTGTCTTTCAGGGATTACCTGGACCCAAAGGCTTGGAAGGCCCAAAAGGCCAAAAAGGTCTCAGAACTGAGGCCAGACAGAAAGGTGTTGTGTACCTGTTATCTCATTTCATATCAGCACCAGGAGTACAAGTGGGCCAAGAAACAAGCAATAACCTCTGTTGTGTGTTTGTGTTTGTGTGCACTTGCAGGATATGCTGGAGATCAAGGAGATCCTGGTCTCAATGGAGAGTCGGGAGTGCAGGGTACCCCAGGTCGAAGTGGTCTGCCCGGTTTTCCTGGTAACCGAGGTCTTCCAGTGAGTCCAGCAATCCTGAGAGTTTGGTGTTGTACATACTCTTGTTGTATTTTTGTTCATTTTAGTGACAAAGTCATTGAAATACCATACCAACAGGGGGATTCCAAGGGAGAACGTGGAGATAAAGGTTACCCAGGGGTTATTGGTCGACCCGGTGCACCTGGGTTGAGAGGAGAACCGGGTGTGACCCTTGGTGCTGTCAAAGGCCAGCCAGGTTTACCTGGTGAGGATGGCCTTCCGGGCCATCATGGAGTTCCAGGAATACATGGCAGCCCAGGTGAGAGGCATCTAACTGCAGCCTTCCCCACTTCTATCTCATCAATCTCTATATGGTATTCCATTTTCACCTTCAAGAATTAATCTCTTTACAGAGTTTTTTACTTTCACTCTACTACTACTTTCATTTTACCTCACCTCTCATAATATACGCTCTTTTTGCAATTTATTGCAGAGCAGACATGGGAATGAACATTAATAGCCTGTGATTAAAAAATTAGGAAGCATGACAAACATCTCTCCATTTAGTACTTCTCTTTCTTTGCCCCATTGCGGGGCTGCATCACTCAAACCAGCTACAGCTGAGTGTGTTTGAGATAATGCTTGTGCTTTTGAATAACTCTGGTTTTCCGAATGCCTCTCTCTTTCGTTCTCTCTCATTTGCAACTGAAAGGCGGCTGTAGTCCGACAGGAGATGGAGGACAGTGGGATGTAACAGGTAGCTGGTATAATAATGTTTTTACCTTATAACAACTTTATAACATTACTTTAAAACTCTGTTGTGCTTTGCCTCTGGGTTATTTGACTTGTGAGCATGATGATTTTTGATTTGTTTAAGACTCAAGTACAACTGAGATACCAGCTAATATTAAGATAATGTTCTGAACAACAATCCACGCTGGGCAGCAGACAAAATCACTGCAATAGTCATTTCCACACAGTAAGTCCTACATACAGCTATGATGCGATCATAAGGATCTGCTGTTATTTCCTTCTCAGGTCCTTGCGATATTGTTCCAGGGCCTCCTGGGCTGCCTGGACTTCCAGGACCAATTGGATCAAGCGGTATCTCAGGTAACACAGCAAGAAACAAGCCTGAATGCTGCCCTATGGTAATGAGTATCATTGATTTCCATTTGTATTTCATGAACCAACAGGTCCTCCAGGCCCAAAAGGACTACAGGGTCCACATGGTGCAAGGGGAGCGAAAGGAGAAACAGGAGATCAAGGTCGCGGTGGCCCTCCCGGACATCCAGGCAAGAAGTGACAAGAAAACACAGACACTATCAATCCCAAAGCACTTGTTGGGCAACCACACCTAACCTTTAATTTGCATATTGTCGTTAGTCACATCTGTTACCCACTATGGTTCTCCAATACAGGTTTTTCTGGCCCTCGTGGAGACCTGGGGTTTCCAGGCAACAAAGGTTCAGTGGGAATTCCTGGTGTACCCGGTGTGCCTGGAGAGAATGGGGCAGAAGGTGAGAAAGGGGTTCATGGAGAAATCCTTGGGGCCTCACCTGGACCTCCTGGTGATCCAGGATTGCCTGGGCTTCAGGGAAACAAAGGCCAAACTGGAGATGAAGGAGAGCAAGGTTATCCAGGTGAGCCACATTTTCCACACAACTAATATAACTCGGGACAATTTATTTGACTTACCCATCACTTATGTCTTGTTTTGCTTTGTAGTCCGAATAAGGGATTCAAGAGCTTTAATTAAATATTATCATACTCCTACAGGAATGCCTGGCATGCCTGGTATGATTGGTATCAAGGGGGAGAGTGGCCCTCCTGGTCTACAGGGTGAGGAAGGGAAGCCTGGGCTGGCGGGCAAGTATGGCTACCCTGGTGATCGTGGCCACGCAGGTACACCTGGGCCATTTGGTGCCATCGGACATCCAGGTTAGACAAAAAAAATCATACTGAAATCTAAGTACTTATTTCCTATAAAAGGTGTCCTTGCTCATGTCTTTTCCTTCTTGAATGTCATTCCTGCTCCCCAGGCATCACCGGAGAGAGGGGATTTCAAGGAGATCCAGGCTTTCCAGGTCCAATAGGACTTAAAGGGGTCCCAGGATCATATGGTAATGACGGTGCCATTGGTGAGAATGGCTTAACAGGTGACTCAGGACAGATAGGTCATCATGGACGTACTGGACTTCCAGGAATGAAAGGTTTGTTTTGACTTTTGATAATGATTGGTGTGTTGACGATTTGCTGCTTAAATGTTAGGTATAATGAATTGTATCTAATAGTTTTAGTCAAGATGATTGTTGATCTGTAACTGCTCTTTCCTAGGAATACCAGGGTCTCCCGGTATGACAGGTTTTGAGGGGATCAGGGGCTACATAGGGGTGAAGGGCTTCAGTGGGCTAAAAGGAGAACCAGGAGTGCCAGGCCAAATTGGCATTCATGGAGCAAAAGGTCAAATTGGAGAGAAAGGTGAGATGGTTTGTTTTATGGTTGGTTTATGGTTTGGTTTCCTTTAGAAAGCTATATATATGTATATATATAAAATAAATGCTCGGGAAACCAGTGACTTGTTTGTTCATTATGTTATGTTGAGACTGTCACATAAACCTTTTAATTTTTTTACTCTTCTCTTATCACTGGCTGCCAGGTGAGCGCGGTTTAACAGGGCCACCTGGGGAGAAGCCCCTTATCCCCCAATATATGATCATCGACATGAAGGGAGTCAAGGGAGAACATGGACATGTTGGAAACGAAGGTTTCACTGGGCAGAGAGGTGTGCAGCTATAGTCCATAATCAGCCATCACTCTTTTATTCTCACCACCACTGTCTTCTCACTCCTCATGTCCCCTACTCTTTTCCACAGGTTCTAAGGGTTTACCTGGTATACCCGGTATTGATGGAACTCATGGTCTCCCTGGAGAACCCAACAGTGAGAAAGGTCAGCAGGGGGACCCAGGTGCACAAGGGCTGCCGGGGATGAAAGGAATGCCAGGCCTAACTGGAAATCGAGGAATTCCTGGCTTTGATGGGATGGCTGGTAACAGGGTGAGTGGAGGCTGACTGGGAAAATACAGTCATCTTCTCTGCCATTGGTGGGAAAACTACAGCCCATTGGTCTGAAGATCCAGAGCGGGACAGAGCAAAATCACTGTGCAGACACAGCCTTGAACCCATCCGCTACAATGAGTGGCCCAAAGAAAAGACAAGTCAACAGTTAGCGCAGAGTGTTTAATAAAGAATTGACAAGTAAATATTCAGAAGTCTGATATAAGCCCATGAAATTGTTGCAGCTTTAAAGGAATACAACATCAGTTGGGAGTCATCAGGAGTTTTCAGAGTGCTTAGTAGAGACAGCAGATATCGTATATCCTGAGAGCAAGAACAAATTTGAAAACAATAGCTTATCATCCACGACAGTGACAAACCTAATTAAACTAATTGACAAAGACTTAACAACCTAAACAAAAAAGTGGAGTCATTAACATTTTATTCATTGATACTGGACGAAAGTAACTACATAAAGGACATCACTCAACTCCTAATTTTTATCAGAGGAATTAATGACAATTTTGATAGATAAAGAAGGAGTTTTTGGCAATGGAATCCCTAAAGGATTCCCCCGTGAGAGAACTTATGTGGCAGCTTATCGGGGGTTATCGAGACGCACAAGCTATCTTGTATGAGTAGATAGCTTGAGTATGCTCGCAAATGTTACCATAGATGGATGGCCAAATCCGACTGGAGAAAATGTTGGGCTGCTTTAAAAGAATCCAGGACAGGGTGAAACAGGACAAACCTGAGGGGGACGTTTTCCTACACTACATAATCCACCAGGAAGCCCCATGTAAATCTATAATGTAGATTGACCACATAGTGAAACAAGTTGTAAAACTTGCTAATTTAATTTTAATTTATTTTTAGCAAGCATCTTCAGTTTATTAAGTTTCTTGAAGAAACTGATGATGATCACTGGGACTTGCTTTACCACTCCAATAAATGTCCAATGATTAAGTTTGTGGAAAATATGTCAGTGTGGGAGGTCAAACAGAAGATTTTTCTATTTTTGGAGGTACTTTAGAAAGCTTGACTGAGTGATACAGATTGGCTTTGTGATTTAGCTTTTGCTGTGGTCATACTGACACGGATGAATGAGCTGAATGTGAAACTACAAGAGAAAGACACATTTATGCATGAAATATACACAAACGCCAGTCAGTCAGTTCAAAACCAAGCTTGCTGTATTCTTTAAGCAAATGTCAAACAAGTCATTCACTCATTTCCCTACACTGTCTACATTGAAAGAAGCCCCTCGTTATATGTGAAAAAATACAGGAAATCACTGGACAATCTGCATAAAGAATTCTCATGTCCCTTCACTCAAGGAGTGCCACAGGAGTTGCAGTTGGAACTGTGTGATGTGTAGAGGGAGATAAAGGACCCAGAAGCAGAAGCAGTACAAGCTACCACATGTATTTATTAATAGATGTGAGTGAATGCCATAACAACAAAACAAGCAAGTGCCAAAAGTCCTTGGGTGCGATCCAAAAAAAAGGGGAAAAAGTCATTAGGGAGTGTTGCGCGGTGTGGGCAGCAGGAGGCACTGGAAAACACACCAAAAAAATTAATATAACAAAAATATTGTTTACCAACGAGTTGAGCCAAGATGATTTTGCAGGGATTATCAGGATACTCTGGTGTCAAGGAGTGTCACCTCTGGCCTTAAGTAGCATGGCTAATGGTTAAAACAGGAACATGTGGAAACAGTCACTCCTCAATGCATGGGGTAAATGAGCCTCCAGGAGAACACAGGAAAGTTAGCTGCCACCCAAACTGCCCCCCAAACAGGGTTATCAAAATAGAAGTGGAAACATGGGATTCCTCATGACCATACCCCTCCCAGTCCACGGTGCACCATGTAGGTATTGGGGTGGCCATCAATGATCCGTGGGGGTGGTAGGAGGACAGAGCTCACTGGTGCTGACAGGAGGGACACATGGAATGATGGGTGGATCTTCATGGAATCCGATAATTTGAGCCTTACAACAGAGGGGTTCATGATTTTTCATGATCTCAAAGGAGCCCACAAAGTGAGGGGACAGTTTATGGGATTCAATGTCCAGGGGGAGGTCCCGTGATGACAACAAGACCATCTGGCTGGGCCGATACTTTGGGGCAGGGGAGCAGTGTGAGTCTGCCAGCCGTTTATTTCATTTGGCAGTAATCGCCACCCTGGCCGACCACCATAACTCCCATACTTGCTGGAGATGCTCCTTAAAGGAGATATCCACCACTGCCACTTCCTGCTTGGGGAAAAGGGGGCACCTTGAATACATGAATGGGGACATACCTGTGGCTGAACAGATGAAGGAGTTGTGGGCATACGCGATCCATGGCAGCTGGTTGATTCATGAGACTGGGTGCTGGGTGGCAACACAGTGCAGGTCAGACTCCCAAGTTTTGATATGCGTGCTCTGTCTGGCCATTGGTCTGGGGGTGGTATCCTGAAGAGGGGCTCGCAGAGACACCCACGGCCTTAAAAAACTCTCTCCACACCTATGATGCGAATTGGGGTCCCCGGTCTGACACCTATCCCATATCCCCACCAATGTCTAGGGGAATCCTTTGGGGCTTGAAGACATTGTTAAGAGCAGGTGGGCGGTCTCAAGAGCAGAAGGTAACTTGGGAAGAGGAACGTAGTGAACAGACTTAGAAAATAAATCCAGACAAAATCCAGTGTGGGACCAGGGGCGACTAGGGACTGGCAGGGGATGTAACAGGCCTGGGGGGGCTTCAGGACAAGGCGTCCAGCTTGGTGTTAGGGGGGCCTGGACGGTAAGAAAGGGTAAAGTTAAAGTGACTCAAAAAAAACTTGCATCTGGCCTGAGGGGGGTCTAGCCTCTTGGTGGAATGTAGATAAACTAAATTCTTGTGGTCGGTCCAAATCATAAAATGGCACAGCGGTGCCCTCCAGCCAGTGCCTCTACTCTTGAAGTGCCCAAACCAGCAACTCTCTGTTTCTGACATCGTTATTCCTCTCCGAAGGGGATAGGTGGCGAAAGCAAAAGGCACAGGGATGCAACTTGGTGGTTGCAGGGTCTCTTTAGGACAGAACCGCTCCCGCTCATGTGTCAGACGCATCCACCTCTACCACAACCTGGAGGATGGGGTCGGGATATCTGAGGACCGGGGCAGAGGTGAAGAACACCTTGAGATGGGTAAAAGCCTCATGAGCAGCAGGGGACCACTGGTAGGGAGATCTGGGGTATGTGAGTCTGGTCAAGGGAGCAGCAACCTTACAATAGTCACTTATGAACCTAAGGTTAAAACAACAGCTGGGGACTCAAAGTGACTCAGGGGGGTTGATGGCCATCTTCCACTTGTCCCCCTCCCTTATCCAGATGAGATGATAGGCATTTTGGAGGTCAAGCTTGGTGAAGAAGGTAGCGGAACAGTGTGGCTTGAAGGAGGGGCCAATAAGGGAAGCGGATACTTATTTTTTACTGTGATGTCATTGAGTCCCCAGAAGTCTATGCAGGGACACAGAGAGGCATCCTTCTTCTTCACAAAGAAGAACCTTGCCCCAGTGAAGAGGAGGATGGCCAAATGAGTCTCAACACTAGGGAGTCCTGTATGTAAGCCTCCAAAGCCTTCCTCTCCGGCATGATAGATTGTACAAGCGACTAGAGGGGAGAGAGGCTCCGGGGAGAAGGTCAGTGGCACAGTCATAGAGGCGATGCAGGTGAAGAGAAAGAGACAATTCTTTTCTGAAGACCCGGAGTACCACCAGGCCGTGGTACTCGGGAGGGACGGAGGAGAGGTCCAGTGAAGGGGAAGGGGTCACTGCTGGTTGCAGAGAGCTGGGATTGGCAGAACGTAGGCAGTGGAGATGGCAATGAGGGCTCCAGTTGGTAATGTTGGAGGATTTCAAGTCAATTTGGGGGTTGTGGAGCTGTAGCCAGGGGAAACCAAACACGAGAGGGGCATGAGAAGAGGCGATTATGAACAGCTGCAGGTCCTTTCTATGGTTATCGGAAATGATGAGGTTGACGGGGAAGGTACAGAACTTCACCTGAGCTAGGAGTAGGGTTGGGAATTAATATGATTTTTCCGATTCTGATTCCATTATTGATACTGCATAACGATACGATTCTTTATCGATTCTCTTATCGATTCTAATTTTGGAAAACAGAAGTTTGCTATGCAACGTGAGGCGAGGCGAGCTGAACAAATGCGTTTCTGGTTGGCTGATGTGGACATGTGGTCACGTTATCAGCATCGCTAATTCTGATTGGTTCAAACCACACGTGTTTGCTCTCACCAAGCAAAATTATGTTGGCACAATGCAACGCAAATTATCTATCACTCACTGTGAACTGATATTTTGCTTAATAAATCTTTGAGAGATATTGATAATCTTTTTTTTCATATATACATGCCTGACTAAGTGACATGCATCGGAAACTGTGCTAAAAATTGCCCGAAACCAATTAAAAAATGTAAAAAAATCACGAGCTGCGCGTGCCACATTATTTTACACTCACCGAGTTCCGGCAAGAGTTTTGAACCACTTTCACCCCTGCTCCAATGTGACACCAAAAGAGAAGTTCAACTCTCTTAAACTGATTAGTTTCATGCTTCATTAAGCATAGCCACATTTACAAACATCCAGAAGATGGCACAGATGATTCTGTTGTGATGATTCTGTTCTGTTGTGTGGCTCTACTGATGTGTGGGAACAGATTTTTAGTGTGATCATCCCAGTTGAGTGATGAACACCTCAGATCTGTTCTGAGAAATGCCACAACAAAATTAACATCAGACAGACAGGCAGGCAAAAAAGGGTGACTAAACTACACTGTTCCCATTAAAAAGCTATTCTGAGTATTAAGACTGTAATGCTTTTTTCTGTTAATGTTTGATATGTATGCATTGGGTGCTGGCCCATCTGTTGGCCCCTGGCCCCCAGCTAAAAAGTTTGTCCACACCTCTTCTCCTTTGTCACAACAATATTATATACAGAAGAGGTTTAATATATTAACCTTTGGTTACTTTTCAGGGAATTAAAGGAAGTCCTGGTTCCTACGGCGCATCAGGAGAGACAGGAAGAAAGGGAGCCAAAGGTAAAAATTCAAATTTAAACTCCAGCCAGATGTTTATCTAGATGCTAAAGGATTCATAATGAAACATTTAATTTCTACATTTTCCATATCTGCGTATTATTACAGGTAATAAAGGCTTGCGTATAGATCTTCCAGGAAGTACCGGACAGAGAGGAGAGTATGGTATACCAGGAGAGACAGGTACTGTAATGCATACATTTTTTTTGTTTCTTCTTCTCTAATGTTGATCAGCATCAGTTGGCATTTAGAGGCTCGAACTTGCCTGATAGTAATTGTTCCGAACCAACTTTAGGCCAGAAAGGATTACTTGGACAGATTGGGGACAGGGGTCCAACCGGCTTTGACGGTATTGAAGGGAAAAAGGGAGAAACAGGTGATCAAGGTACACCGGGATACACAGGTAAGAGACTCATATTCACTTACTTATTACAGGCCTTCCATTTAAAGTATGCTATATTCGTTTACATTTACAGTAGCTCTAAGTCTTGACTACACAATGATGACTTTTTCTTGCAGGTTCAGATGGACAGATAGGAACTCCTGGTAATCAAGGTCAGAAAGGATTTTCTGGAACACCTGGAAAAGAAGGACACCCAGGCTTTCCTGGATTCCCAGGAAACAAAGGTAACATCATACCAATGCCTTTCTTTTCCCTTCAGTTTAAATATATTCAAATATCATCATATTCATCACACTTTTATATGCAAATGTGTGTGCAGGTTTCCCTGGTCTGATGGGTCTCTATGGATTACATGGACTAAAGGGACAAAAGGGTATCTCTGGAACTCCAGGTATTTTACTATGTTTTAAGTGTTCAAAAAATGTGTACCCATTACTACTTGAATATACCATTAAAAGCAAGTAGTGAACATCAAATTCAGTTAGAATAACTGTGCACAACCAATAAAACAAATAGTAAACATTGCCTGCTTTGCATCTAACATAAAATATTGTCAGATATGACTTACAGAAAGATTATTTCATTTTTTTAAAATAACATTTTTATTGCCATTTGTCAATTGGAGTCATACAACATGTCACCAAACCTTCTTTATGGTACAGTAAGGTCATGGCCAAGTCCACAGAAAGGTTAACAGTCTAAGGGTATCACAAAACAGTATATGGGAGATATGATCAATAGCTTCACAACACGTACATATAGTGTAAATCACATATGGTAAACAAAAACGTAATTGTCACATAACTTAATTATTTCCTTAAAATGAGCAAATATAATAATCTTAATAAAATAAATCTAGTGGTGTTAAAAGAAAATACAATGCATCATAAACCTATGCATGCATATGTGTGCACAATATCATATAAAGTTAGACAAGATTGGTCAGAAAAAAAACAGCATTTGAAAGATTATTTTCAATCTTAAATCTCTAAATACATTTTTCATATAAAATGGGTAAAGTTTCTCAATTTGTTTCCACATCCAGTGTTTGTGGAAGCCATGTCTCTGTATCTGTTATGTCAAGACCTCAAGAGTTAAATGTCTGTTTTTTCACCAGGTGTGGATACTGTAGGACCAGCTGGGCAGCCAGGAAGCAAAGGAGAGAAGGGAGATGGCGGAGAGCCCAACAACCAGTCGGGTGTTCCAGGCACATTTGGTTTGAAAGGCTTCCAGGGACCTCAAGGTTAGCAATTGTTCTTTTGCATGAATCAGACCCCAATCATCAAAGAAATCTGCTGAGTACTATTACTAATATTACTAGTACTGAAAGAATAAAATTATGACCATTGAATCATTCATGTGTTCAGGTGATCGTGGTCAATCTGGACCAGCTGGATTCCGTGGCCTCCCAGGACCAGATGGGACCCCAGACATACCAGGACCCACTGGGGACATTGGATATCCAGGACCTAAAGGATATCAAGGTGAGAATGTGTAGTTTAAGAAAAAACATTTTCAAACATACCATATTCCTTTCCCCCTGTCTCAAATTAGTACAGTAAAATGAGAGATGAGTTATGATGATGACATACACCTGACATACCTAAGTGCAGTAATTATTATTAATAATCTTATGACCCCTGGCGCTAAGGGGGGGGGGGGGGGGGGGGGGGGTTATGGGCAATATCAACTTCTGCTCGCTCTGGAAAACCAGCTGAACTACTGGGAGTGCAGCATGTCTCCATCAGGAGACATGGCTTACAGACAGCATACTGGATGCTAACGTGAACCTTGCAGGGATTCACAGCATCACGGCAAGGCTGCAGACACAACATACTGAGGCCTTCATTATCATTTCACCAGGTTGTTAACTGCCCCACCAGGAACAACAGGGTAATTGACTTTCTGTATACCAACACCAGGAAGGCATACATAGTCACTGCTGTTTTTTTCTTTTGTTCTTGGTTGCAGCATGTGTGTTTGGAGCTTATCTATATCAAAGAGCAAATGCTTATATTGAAACAGCAAACAGCCAAAAAAAATTCTCCTTAAATAAGACATACGTATGCACTGGACTTCTGTTTTCTTTTTCCTGTTTTTTTCTGTTTTGTACCAGACTTTTTTTTGCCTGTCTTTTTTTTTCTTGTACCAGAGGGTGTTTTTTTTGCCTGATCTTGATACACCTTCAGACAAGAGACAGAGAAGCCATTTGCGGAGCTGACTTGTAGACCACCGTGGCTGAGCTGACCAATTTTTAGGGCAATTTTTGGGCAATATTAAAATCATGATTATTCAAATAATTAGTTTTTAGTAACACAATGCATTTATTCATTATTAGTGCTTTTGTTTGATATGGTTAAACAGATTTTTTGTGTTGCTAGATGTTACTTTATAGCAAATCTTGCACGTCTCTGCTCATCGTCCGATTCTTGGAATCGGGTATATATATATATATATGTATATATATATATATATATATGGTTAAACTGATTTTTTGTGTTGCTGGATGTTACTTTATAGCAAATCTTGCACGTCTCTGCTCATCGTCCGATTCTTGGAATTGGGTATATATGTGTGTGTGTGTGTGTGTGTGTGTGTGTGTGTGTGTGTGTGTGTGTGTGTGTGTGTGTGTGTGTGTGTGTGTGTGTGTGTGTGTGTGTGTGTGTGTGTGTGTGTGTGTGTGTGTATATAGGCGACACAGTGGGGGTTAGCAGGGGGTTAGCGCTGTTGCCTCACAGCAAGAAGGTCGCAAGTTCAAGACCTCCTTGGTCCTGGGTCTGTGTGGAGTTTGCATGTTCTCCCTGTGTCTGCGTGGGTTTTCACCAGGTACTCCGGCTTCCTCCCACAGTCCAAAAACATGCTGAGGTTACTGTTACTGTGTGAGTGAATGGTGTGTGTGCCCCACGATTGGCTGGCGACCATCTGGGGTGTATCCTTGTCTCTTGCCGTAATGTGCTGGGATAGGCTCCAGCAGACCCCTGCGACCCTAATGAGGAATAAGTGTGTATAGAAGACGAGATGAGATTTTATATATATATATATATAGCAGTATAGCAGTATAGCAGACATAGTGGTGGTGGACAAAGGGCAGAAGAAGGCCAGCTGACGCCAACTTCAGAAAGAAGGAACACGAAAAGGTTGAAAAGTACCAAGGATTAAAAGAACAGCTGGAACAGATGTGGAAGGTCAAGGCGAGTGTAATCCTTGTGGTAGTAGCAGCACACGGTGCAGACCCCCAAACTAGTAGAGGAACAGATGCCAGGAACAACATCTGAAGCCTCAGTCCAGAAGAGTGTAGTCACAGCTAAGATATTACGCAGAACCCTCAAACTCCCAGGCCTCTGGTAGAGGATCCAAGCTTGAGAATAACTCACACAGATACCACCCAGGAGGGTGAGAAGGAGATTTTTTTTATATACTATGGTATATACTATACTAGTCATATAACACTTCATCATAAGATGGATGTCTGTCAGTCCTGGTTCATCTATAGCCTGTCCGTCCATGGGAGTGGATCTCTCCTTCACTGTGGTTCTCCCCGAGGTTTCTTCTTTCCCACTGGGTTTTGGAGTTTTTCCTAGCCGAGAAGGAGGACTTTGGACTGAATTTTGTGAAACACTTGGAGACAACTGTGTTGTAATATTGGGCTATACAAATAAAAGTGAATTGAATTGAAATGTATAATATTACATATTTTCAATATTATAATTATTTCATATTGTGTGTGTATGTATATGAATATGAATATTTTGTGTATGTGTATATATGTGTGTATGTATGTATGTATGTATGTATGTATATATATATATATATATATATATTTCCATATTTAGTATTTTATGCATATTATATATATATATATATATGTATTATACTTGTGTTATACATTATATATTTATGTTTCTATTATTAATAATAATGCATATAATAATGTATACAGAATAATCTACTCATCTACCATGTGCACTTTTACAATAACCCTGGAGCAACAACAATGGTGCATACAGGAATTTATTTTTATTTTTTCTTATTAATAATTTTTTCTATGTTGGTGTTACAACCAGTGTTTTTACATATTGCTCTTCTTTTTGTGTGTCTTAAGTTTTTTATAACAGTGCCGTATGTGACATAATGGAGCTTTAAATTCTATTCCATTCAATAAAGTTGTATCTAATCTAATAAAAATGTAATCTAATTAACCCTCCATTGTTTGTTTCCCAGGTTTCCCTGGACCCAGAGGTATTCCAGGTAGGGATGCCCCGCCCGGAGAAAGGGGTATAAAAGGATTCAGTGGGTTCCCTGGAATCCCTGGTAGAAAAGGATTCAAAGGAGACCAAGGCGCATTTGGTTACAGAGGACCTAATGGTATCTCTGGGAAGAAAGGTATGTATAAAATATCAAATCTTCACCACCAAAAGCTTCTGTCAGTGATATTCAAATTATCACTGTATCTCAAATGCCAATATTCTGTGTGTCAGGTTCAAGAAAGATATTGTAAGTTAATTCTGTGTTTTTCACTTTGACTGATTTCTTTCCACTCTAAAACAATGTAATTGTTTTTGCTGACTTTCAACTAACTATTATTTCTAGTCCTGTAAAATCCTATAAATGTACTTGTCATCATCCCATACAGCTTGATAATGCAAATACCAGCTCCCATCTGTGCACAGTCCTAATGTGCTTTTGCCTTACAGGAGTGAAAGGAGGACAAGGATTGATGGGAGTTCCTGGTATGATGGGTGTGAAAGGAGAGAGGGGACCAGTCGGTCCAAAAGGAAACACTGGACCTACCGGTAATTTATAAACTTGTAATACACTAAATGGCTGTAATTTACAGTACATGTGCTCTAAATATATTTTTTACATGATCTATCTGTGCTGCAGGTTCATATGGGTTGCAAGGCAGCCCAGGCGCTCCTGGCCTGCCCGCAAGACTTCCAGGGGAGAGGGGCCCACAGGGACCACAGGGTATCCGTGGTCCAATGGGAGTGAAGGGTGAAATTGGGCCACAGGGACCCCCTGGGGACCCAGGTAAGTTATTTTTTATAAAACAATATAAATAATAAAAAAGGGAAATGTCCTCCTCAGCAACACATACACATGTCCTGTTACTGCACAGGTTTTATGGGACCATATGGACAGAAGGGCATGCCTGGAATCAGTGGTAGACCAGGAACCCCTGGATTCCGTGGAGAGGTTGGACAAATGGGCCATCCCGGTCTGCAAGGGATGGCAGGTGAGTCTGACTTGTTTTGTTTCTTGTTCCTATACAGTATGTTTTAGCTTCACTGTTGATGCTTATGCAGAGTTTCACACTAGAAGGCTTTTTCCACATTCATCTGCTGAAAGTGGAAAGAGATTCTCTGTTTCACAGATTCTCTGTGCTCACTCTCTGTGCTCACTAAAAATTTTAAATGGCAGGACTACAGCCATGATTTGTGACATCGCAAAAAGTCAATCATGGTCCCAAATCAAATTAAAACAATGCAGGTGAAGACCTTCGAAACGGTGCCTATTTTAAATTATTGTTGTTGTTGTTTTTTTTATCATGTTGCCACAGCAACCGCCATTTTAACCATTTTAAGTGATAGTTCTCACTACCAATGCCAGTGTTTCCCCTACAACTGTATAGGCTAAAAAGAAAAAAACAAAAATATGTGACCTATCAATAATAGTTTGGTAACCTCTTATCTGAGTCATCCTGCTTTGTTGCCCAGTAACAATTCCTCTGATTTGTTGCCTAGTAACAATGCAGGTACTACTGCTGAGAGTGTGAGCATATTATGGGATGTTGGAGGTTTGTAACATGCTCACATGCTCTGTAGGGAAAAAAGAAAATCTATTGTTTAACTCAATATTCCTGTGGTTAGCATGAACTGTGAACATGATGTGTGCTGTGAACACAGCATGCACACACGCCTAAAGCAGGTGATCTTTTGAAGAGTTTTGTTACTAACGTCTTCTGTTTGATGTCAGTTCAACTTCAGAGCTGCCTGAAAATTGCAGAGATGCGTTCACTGATTCACCTAAGGCCGGTCTTAAAGATACTTGGTCACAAATATGGTATAAACAGCATTTCTAAAATAGTCAGTAAGTCAGTCCATACCCACTTATTTCTCACTGGGGTCATGGCGGTTTGCTAGAGCCAGATGTAGTGCATTGCAGGCGAGAGGCATTCCAGATAGGTCGGCAGTCTATTGTGGGACACACACACCAGTCACTTACTCCAATTAACCTCAGCATATTTTTGAAGTGTGGGACAAAGCCGGAGAATCCGGAGACAACCCATGTGGACACGGGGAGAACATGAAAACTACACAAAAAAAGATCCCAGCTCAAGGACTTGTACATGTGACCTTCTTGCTGTGAGGCAACAGCATTACCCACTGCGGCACACATTTTTAAAACAATAATATAAAATATGTTATAAAATATTAATATTGATGACTACGACGTTCATGTTAGCCATTTTGTGCGATATTAAGAAGTTGCTATGGTGATCTGGGCTGCTGTCTTAGCAATTCTCTGCAGCAAAATGATCATCTGTCAGAAAACAATTGTATCCTCTAGGTTTACTGCTGGGTGGGTCATATTTGTACCTGTTCATGTATAAATATATCTGGTGGACCCCAGAGCCCCGCTTCAAAAGTGGCCAGACTGGGATAATATTTTGTACTGCATTTCCCGGAATGATGGTCCTAGAGTCTTAGAGGTTAAGAGGCTCTCTCTTCTCTCTCTCACTCTGAATTGAATTTCTGCTGGAAAATAATCAGTGTCATTCCAACTTCTTGATGTGATACATAATTGATACTCTCAAGGTGCACCAGATTAATACATTTAGATTGCAAATGTTCCAAATTTTCTTCACCGAGACCCACCTGCACCCCTCATCCAAATGCCCTCTAAAAATATTTCAGGCACAGGATTTTGTCTTGCTTCAAGCCCTGCAGGTGTAATATGGGACATTCTGTGTCCAGCAATTAAACTTTTAAAGTGAAATTTTATTGAATAACTTTAACAAGATATTTGTACTGAATTATTTGAATCATATACTACTTATTTTTCAAAGTAGAGGCTTTTATTTGCATATTAAATTATTAAAACATATTGGTGGGGGAAATCTGATCATTCTGATCAGATTTGGGCAGCAAACCAATCAGCAAGAAGTTTGTTTTTGTTATTTTATGTGAAATTTAGTTAAATGAATAAAACACTAAGCACTGAGAACTGAAAATAAAATAGCAGAGAACTGAGGACATGATAATTTGTGTAGGTCTGTTTGTGTTGTTATATGAGTGTCATAGCAGAGGTGATTACCAGGGTTTCATGCATGTATACATGTAATACAGTTTGTATAGTCTGTGTGGATGTGTTGGATAAATGAAACTAAAACAGAGTTCTGTACTCATTCTTCAATAGGTCACCGTGGCAACCCTGGTAGCCCTGGGTTACCTGGTATGCCTGGTCGCAGCGTCAGTGTTGGCTACTTGTTGGTGAAACACAGTCAAACAGAACAGACACCCATGTGTCCTGTGGGCATGTCCAAACTGTGGGATGGGTACAGTCTGCTGTACCTGGAGGGCCAGGAAAAGGCCCACAACCAGGATCTTGGTAAGTCAGTATGCACAAATATATTGTTTTATAATATGATTTAATGTGTCAGAATTCTGCTTGGTATAAATCTGATTTCATTACAGGGATTTGCTAATACATTAAAATAAACAAATACAGTTATCAGTAAAATGGCTAGATATATGCCTGCACATTTCATTTAAGCCTCATTCATACATGCACCCCTTCCTATGAATGTCCCAGCCTTTTTTTTCCTGAAATGTAATCCTAGTCAGCCATTTTTCTGGGAAATCTGCTGTGTCAGTTTCCCGGACCAAGACCTAGTATCCTTACAGGGAATTTGCGGGAAATTTTAACATTTGAAAGCAAGCATTAACATTACTGAGAAGGTCAATTAAAGAATTTTCTGTGTGTCATTTCACACCTGTGACAATTCACAGGTGAAATGGAACTGCATATGTGAATACTCAAAATCATTAGTGGTGCCATAGCAACAGAATCCTATCTCCAAATCAGGAACTATCCTACATGTAACAGATTTTCAGACCAACGAAGATCAACTTGTACCATCTTCCATAGCTTAGAATCTGTTATGTTCTCCATTGCATTTAACTAGATTTTGAATTCTTGTAACATAAACCACCCTGTACTTCTCTTCTGAAAATATGCTTTCATGAATTGAGTTAATGTATGAAATGTTTATCCATAAATATGAATTGCCTTTTTAAAAAGTTTCATTTGGTTGATTGTCCTTTCTCAGGTTTGGCAGGTTCCTGTCTCCCACGGTTTAACACCATGCCCTTCCTCTACTGCAATCCTGGAGACATTTGTTACTACGCCAGCAGAAATGATAAATCATACTGGTTGTCAACAACAGCTCCTCTTCCTATGATGCCCGTAGAAGAAGGGGACATTAAACCATATATCAGCCGCTGCTCGGTCTGTGAGGCTCCATCAGTTGCCATAGCAGTTCACAGCCAGGACGTCACCATTCCAATGTGCCCTGTGGGCTGGCGCAGCCTGTGGATTGGGTACTCCTTCCTCATGGTGAGTTCAGAAAAAAAATGTTAAAACAGAATGAAACTTGATAAAGGCATGCATCGCTTCACCTCTAGTTCATTATGCGATATGTCTCACTGTATAACACTGTGTCTTACTGGTGTAATTTTGTTGTTGGACAACAATGGTGCTCTATGACGCAGACGAAATCTACATTTGACTTCTAACTTGCTTCATTTCTCCCTCCTCTTCCCTCTACCCACAGCATACAGCAGCAGGAAATGAAGGTGGAGGTCAATCTTTGTCATCACCTGGCTCCTGCCTGGAAGACTTCCGAACAACACCCTTTATTGAGTGTAATGGGGCCAAAGGCACATGTCACTACTTTGCTAACAAGAACAGCTTCTGGCTTACCTCTGTAGATCAGTCTTTCACAGAGCCAGCATCAGAGACGCTCAAAGCAGGCCAGCTCCTTTCACGCATCAGCCGATGTCAGGTCTGCATGAAGAACTTGTGAAAGACACGCCACGATGCTGACAAAAATAAGTTGTTTCATTGAGAGGGGACTAGTGTCGTTTCTTTATCCATATACTAAACCTATCAGCAAAGAGGATCTGAAACACTGACTTAGATTAATGTGATTGGGAAGCTTCCTCCCCAAATCAGAGAGCACAGATATGCAAAGACTTTTTGATGCCTTGAGCTTTGAGTGAAAGGTGTTTCACTGTAAGAGAGTAGCCCCATAATGAAGTCAGCAGCATTATGGGAAAACAAGTATTTTATGTTTAATGGTGATTGGTGCTTACTGTTAACTTATTACCTCAGCTACTATCACTGTGTGCACTGGGTATTAATCTGTCCTGAGTGATCCCTTCACAAGTGGACAGCTCTAACACTATAAATGTCTTTCAATCTGATCCACTCTGGGTGACCAGAAATTACAGAAAAAATGCAATAGATAGCAATAGAAACTTGCTGAGCTGCAATGTGCTAATTTGGCAGAGCAGAGACAGACAGTGACTATGGGTTATTTATATCACTGCAACACATAAAACACTCAAGCATGAGTTACACACAAAAATGACGTTAAGTGTTTGTATGAGACTGTAAGAGTCTCCACTGTAAAGTGGAAAGTGATATGTGCATAGACACGCAAAGTGATGTTCACTTGTGATCAGATCACTCAAGATGCATGTTAATACCAGGTGTGCACAGGGCCTATGATTCAGATCACAGACCATATTCTACAGCTGAACCAAAGACGCCCATGTGTATGCACTGCTTCAATGTATCTACACGTTTTCATTGTTTAGGACGGACAATCCACCATAAAACCACTAACACTGCTTCTCAAGTAAAAGGTCTTGAACTATTGTTGGTTGATACCATTGACAGTATTATCCTGCTTTTATTCCATTTATCTTACAAAACCTATTTTTGTAGAAATACATTTTCAAGTTGTGAATCTGTTTATGCATTTATCAACAATCGTTCATTTGTTTAACTTCTTTTTATATAATTTTTCATACATGGTATGTTCATACAATGAACCAATTCTGTCTGTATTTATATCAGCCAAATGAACCTGACCCCTTTGCCCGGAGAGTTTTAAATATATATTATATATCTTATCTAATACTACCCACGTCACAATCAGTTTTCTTTACAAAGCTACTAATGATTGAACCGCTCTAAGCTGCCAACCGGACATAAAATAAACAGCTGGGATCAAAGGTCAGACTGCAGCAAATCCTTGCTCCGGTCACTCATCCTGCCTTAGATTGTAATATTTTGCACACAATTTAGAAAGCAAGCCAAATGTAAACTTGTTGGGAAATAAACAGAATGCTTAGAAATATACTGACATTTGTTTTCATTGTAAATAGTGTTTTCCATATCACAATAATTTCATTGGACTGTAAAGATTAAATGCTGTTTAAACTGTAATATTTTTTTCAAGTCATTTTATTCTCATATTTTTTTCAGAATTTGACAGACACACCAACTACAAAATAAAAATCTTTATTATGACAGCGTACTTAAAATTTTAATAGTGGTGTTCAATATTTACACTCATTGAAAAGTTACAAATGTGCATATATATATATATATATATATATATATATATATATATATATATATATATATATATATATATATATATATATATATATATATATATATATATAGTATCAATGCAGAGCACCAGATTGTGATTCATGTACAATTAAACTATGATAAACAGTGCAGTGTGCCTCTCAGGTAACAATTAGTGCTGTTAAATGGGTGATTTTTCAAAAATATAGCAGTGATTGACTACTGATGTGCGTTATTTTCCCACAGACATCTTTAGGACAAGTGCAATTTCAGTCCTTGGGTAAAGCTTTGTGAGCACAAAGTGATAACACTTGTTTATTTCCCTTCCTTACACTGAAATACATAAAATGTCACCAAATTCTATGCTTTTCAGTTTGATCCTCTTTACAAAATCAGTAATGTGTGTTTGTGTGTTTTACTGGGAGGTCATTAACGCTACTGGATCTCAGTCAAGGCAGATAAGTCGTACCATCACAGTATGTAATTTTGTGCTCAGCGCAGCCAGTTGATTGTCCTTTTGTTAAAAGAAAGCTCCATCCTTACATCCTAGCAGCAGGCAGATCTTGACCGCTTGCTGGTGGCCTCCCTGCATTCCTCCAGATCCACTGTGGAAGACTCTTGGTTCTCATTTCTCTTTCTCAGGATAGAAGGCAGCATCATATCAAACATCTTCTCAAACAGAGCGTCCACGTTGTACCCCGTTTTTGCACTCGTCTCAAAGCACATCTTCTCTGCAGGCAGGTAGTCCTTTTCATCCAGGCCCTTGTAGCGCAGTATTCGCCCATAAAAAGACTTTGCATCATCAAGGGTAACTTGTTTGTGAAGAATTGTGCTAGAAGGAAATGCAGGTGAGGCTGGGGGTGTGGGGCACGCAGACACCACCTGTGGCTCCGTGCAGTCTTCCTCCCTCTCAGTTTGGTCCCCAGAAACAAAATCTGCTTCCTGAGGCAGCTGTGCTTTAGGGTCCGTGAGGTCTGCCTTGTTACCCACTATTGCATAAATGCAGTCATGGTTCGCTGTGTCAGTCAGGGACAGGAAGCGCTCCTCCAGCTCTGCCAGGCTCTGCCAATTGGTGACATCATAAGTCAGGATGACAGCGGCTGCACCTCGACAGTACATGGAGCCCAACCCATGGAACTGCTCACGGCCTGTGGAGACAAGAGGGAGGTCACAGAAACCTCATTAACAGATTGACTTTAAAACATGCCAAATTGTATGAATCAATGGGCAAAAGGACAGAGAGCTGAGAGGAAATGTGCCAGACAATCAGCAGTTTGGAAACAGAAACAACCTTTGTTGTTGAAATATGCAGGATTCTTGAAAGGCTACATTGTGCAGTGTGTGAATGTTTTGCCTTCGGGGACAGTGCTTAGCTAATATACTCCGTAGCCAATTTATTGGGTGTGTTACATCTAGCTGACGCAGTTTAATGCAACTGTTCTGTAAAATATCCTACTGGTTTAGAGGTGTTTTAAAATTATCAACTTTATGTTAATTTCAGAGGTGGCTCTGAACATTTTGTCCACTCCTTTAGAAACACCTCTCAATACTTCAAATTTACACTTGAGTTGAATCAAAACCTCTGAACACTGACAAAGGCTTTTCATCATACCACCCCACTTCATGCAGTTGTATCAAATCAACTAAAATGACAGTATGGTATCTAAGGGAACATTATTATTATTATTGTCATTATCAATTATTCTGTTGATTATTTTCTTTATTCATTTATGAATCTTTTAGTCTGTAAAATGTCTGAAAATGATTATCAGAGCATCACTCCACAACCCAAAGATAAATGTCCCATCATATCCATAATATGAATAAGAAATACAGAAAATCTTCACAATTATGAAGCAGTGACGATTATGCATTATGATTTGAAATTATATACCAGACATTTCTGAAGATTAATTTCCTGCTTATCAACTAATCAAATATTAGCTGATCATTTTAGCTGTAATGGTATCTAATATATATATATATATATATATATATATATATATATATAAATTCACATGTATATTTGAATAAATAGAAAGAAAAGAGGATGTGAGATAGCGTTGCATAAACACTGCGATCTTTTCTCATAAAAGAAGTTGAAGTGACAGAAAAGAGAAACTCAGCAGCCCATGTGTGTCTGAAAAGCGCTGTATCATGCAAGTTTGGAAAGAACAGGATAAAGCACATGGAGTCAAGTCTTCCTGTCATAGCCATATCATGTGACTCTTAAAAGGAACTGGGGCAGGTGGCAAGGCCTGCCTGGAACTTTGAAACTAAACTTTCCAATTGAAAAATACTACATCACTCTGGAAGCACCACACAGCCTGTTTGCATTGTTTGAGCCAAACATACCCAAGATTTGAGATTTTAACCTCTAACAGCTACTCGTCCGATACTTTATGGTCTATGGTCATAGCACCGCAACAGTAGATTTGAAATGACTCGGTGCTGATCCAGCATTTCTACACCACAGCAACTAAATAAAATAGAAAAGCAGCCTCTCCTCAGAGGTCACAGAATAAGGCAACACACACAGGAAATGTCTCACTGGTGACATGGCTGTCCAGTCCTTATCACTACCAAATACTATTTATATAAGAGTGTTTGCTGTAATAGATGTCTACCCAATGCCAGAATGTACCACAGTTGTGAGTTTATCTGCAGTTACCAGACAAAACACCTAATCTTTCCTGTCACAGCCAACCTTATAGTTACTTAGGAACATATGTTCTAGAAAAGCACTCATTTGTATGTGTAGAATATCACAGACAGATTATATTTTTCTCGGTTTAAGAAAGCTGAGGTGATTAATCATATTGAGTCAAAGAAATTTGCAAATTCTCTGGATTCAGCTTCTGAAAGGTGAATATTTTCTTTCTTTTTTTTCTAAAAGTAGTAAATTAAACACCTTTGGTTGAAGTTACACCTTGGGTTTTGTGAAGCAGTGATCAACATATTTCACCATTTGCTGACATTTTATGGAACAAACAACTGCTGATTAATTGAGTTAACGATCATCAGAATGATTGTGAAATGAATTGTTAGTTTACAAGTCATCAAAATACTAATCTGATTAGAATAAGTGAGAAAGAATAAGTGAGTGTGTGTGTATACAGTGCAGAAGAACAATGATAATGATTATGAGGTCAGATAAGTCCAATACCCATGCATTGATTTTATAACATTTTTGTTGTTCAGCAAGCAGGAAATACAGACTGAAGTGACTTATAATTGTAGCACATAATATATATGAATAGAATTACCTGCAGGACCTGTTTAATAAGAAAGCCTATATGGCTGGATTTCTGTCATCACACTAAAAAAATCCAAGTCACTCGTCTTCGAAGGCATGTCATTATAAACACTTACCTTTATTATTTATAAGTCAACCAATTATTTCCCAAGTAAAACTTTAATTTTTTTAACGTAAAAAACAGGTGATTAAATGATCAACTGAAATCAGAACTGATACATTTACCTCCAGTCCACTGCTCAATTTATTGACAAGCCTTCCTCTCTCTTTGGTTACCTGCATGAATGCTATGTTTTTGAGTATTATTTTAATATTATGTAAGATATGTTTCCTATCATAACTCCCTTAAATTGTTCTTTTAAGATTATATAAAGGTTCAATAACCTCCAGTAAAATAATTTTAAAAGAGATGAGAGTAATTCGATATGTCTGATATATTTTGGACTAGTACCCAGATCCTTTACTTGAAAAAAAGAAACTCCATAACAGTTAAAAGTCCTGAATTGAAAAAGTTACTTAAGTAAAAGTACACAAGTATTATCAGAAAAATGAACCTAAAGTAGATATGCTTTCTCCGTTTTCAGCATGAGAAGCTGAGTTGTTGTAACAGCCGGTCTGTATCTACACATGCCTGTGATTCTATCGGGTGGTGAGTTGACGCGTAATCAGGTAAAGAGTTAGTAATCACCACCTCAATGAGATTCGAAAAGGTTTTAAAATACATTGCGTTAAATTGTGTAGAAGGAATTATTACCAGCAGTGTCCCATATTGAGATATTGTAAGGTCCCCACTGTTTGAGGTAAAACGCCCCTCCGACGGTGCTGATGGTGTCGCTGAACTTCCGCTCCGTGTACCTGTGGAGCAGCGACGTCTTCCCCACGTTCATGTCGCCCAGGAGAACAACCTTGACGTCGGGCTTCTTCATCTTCGACAGCTCGGGCATGACGCTGGTTCGTGTCCCGCCGACGGATTTCCTGTATCCCTCCCTTTCTCTGTCTTATCGTGAAAGAATAAACGCGAACTAGCTGGTAAAAGTCATCACAAACTGATCGCGAATTCATTTTATAGACGTCATTTTATGAACTGTAACACAGCGGCCCTCGGCGTCAGCTCAATTTCAACTGGCCTTTCTGACTGAACTTCACAAAGTAACTGAGGTGAAACAGGAAGTAGGTCAGGACCTAAAGAGCTAGCGAAGCGTCTCTTCCCTGGGTGCTGCCTGTCAGGTTCATCCAGCCGAAATCCCATTTCCCCGCAGAATTTCACTCCCCTTGGCGTGAACGCGCAATCGCCTTTTCCGTGTCATGTCATTTATTGTCATTTGTTAAATCTGCGCTTTTCTTCAAACAAATATATACGTAGTCTATATAATAGTAGCCTACTCATGCACACATACATCTAAAATAGTACTCATAGTACACCAGGGCCGCTGCTAAGGTTTTGGAGGCCCTAAGCTCAGCTTGTAGGGAGGCCCCCCGCCCGCCCGCCCGTCCACCAAACTCCTGGAAGCTCACGAAATTTACAGTTGAAAATAAGTCTTATATAGACATGTAGATATCAAAAATTAACTTTTTATAATACAATAATATACTGTATGTTAAACAATAAATCAGAGAGAGCAACAACACAATAACAAATAAAACAACTGCATCTGAGGGCAGGCTTTCAGTTGTGGGTGTGGATGTCTCTTCTAAGGTGACTGTTGTTTGTGGCTGTGTACTTGACCCTTCAGACACGTTGGATGGTTGTTGGCTGCTTACTGCACTGCTTGTCGATGGTTCATCATCTGGTTCATCTTCTTGCTGATGTGGTGGTCCGTCTATATATTTGAGCATTGACCCTATGAATATGATTTAAATGAAAAAATATCTCATTAGTAAAACTTGAATAAAAATACCCAAACCAAAAATATCACTTCATTATATTATGCTATCTAGTAGCATTTGTATTTATATGATATTAATATGGTAGGACAAAATCAAATACCATAAAAATTAACATATTCTAATCCTACACATTAAACAAAACTATAGTGGCATTTTGTGAATGACCAAAGGTGGCCAAACATTTTTTTGCACTACACACGACTTTAACACACCTTCTACAACACCGTGGCCAGATGTAAAATCATTCCCCAACCACCGCCCCCTCCCCTCCTCCTCCTCACTACCAGGACAGCCTTGGAGTTATCCCCAATGACCCCTGGAGCAGAGAAAAGATGCTAGAGATGAATTTTATTCTCTGTCCAATCCTGTTTACAGTTGGGCTAACCTAGCCTAGCTTGTCGAGTTTATCACCTAACGCTGTGTTAGCAAAACAAACAAACACGGTATAATGGATGGACGGATGCAAGTTTGTCATCTTTCTCTTTTTTCCTCTTTCGCTTTTCACCTCCAGATTCATGGTGTCTCTTGGATGATATTCTCTCATTTCAATTGTTGAAGTTTTTAACTGATGAAAATTGCTCATTAAAGCCATTTCAGAGCATAGTAAGAAAAGTGGCTCCGAAGCTTTGTGCCACCGTGAACGATCCGAGTCTTTGAAGTTGAACGATCCGACTCTTTGAAGTGAGCGATAGGAGCCGGCTCCTCGTTGAGAGCAACAGAGGAGCCGAACGAACCGACTCGTATTAGCGAGCTGAGCCAAAAGATCTGATTCTCCAAATAGAGCCGGAATTCCCATCACTCGCTGTACCGCTGGGGTCTGAGTCTTTTTATTACGCAATAAACATTTAATTTTCCCGATTTCAGTGATGGTATACAAAACTCCCGTAGAAGTAATTAATTTTTTTATATTGATTAGTGTAATATTTATTATCTTTTTTTTCCCAATCTTAATCTTTTTTTTCCCAATCTTAATTAATCTTAACTGGCTGCGTAGTCTGCTTGTACGGAGCGGCGGGCCTGTAGTACACACACACACAGACACACACATACACATACACACATTTTTGTAAGGAAAAAAAGATAATGTTCTTAGCTTTTATGGCAGGGCTATTCAATTAGTTTTCCATTTGGGCCGAATCCAAGACCTTAAGTTGGGCCACAAATTGTCCTCACTTACTAACAAGTGGTCATTTTTCAGTAATTACATATAATAATAATAATAATAATAATAATAATAATAATAGATTCATACATCTTTATAATAAACCATATTTATTCTTGTATCATTTATTTACTTTGGCCTTCAACTTAACCTGACTGTTCAAAATGCGCACAAACAAAAGTCTATTTCCCATCTTCCCATCAGCTTATTTTAAAACAAACAAAGAGAGGACTTTTTAACTGAACATTTCTTATTACGATGATCATTGTAGGCAATTAATCCTAAACAGAACAAGGAATTCAGTCCACAGCTGCCGTTGACTAGTGTTCGTTGCGTTCATGTGTTAAAAGCTTGACTTGCAAGTGTATGTTGATCCAAACATACTGAGCACAAAGATTGCCACCTTCTTGATGTTGGGGAACTGGTGTGCGTTCACGTCACTCCAGAACTTTGCTGGCCCGTCATTGCAAAGCGTCGCTGCCATGGTAGCAGATGACTGCATGTCAACAAGTTCAAGGACGAATTTACCCTCATTAACTGAAGGGACCGCCTGTTTTGCTCTGGCGGATAAGTCCCCTTCTTTTGCAGCAGTGAAGGGGTCTCTAGCAAAGGCCATAACCTCCGTGGGCAAAGCAAGTCCATCCAGTCAACCAGCAAAATTGCCTTTCAACTTCACAATGAAATCAGTCATCACATCTGTGATTTGTGCCGGGGATGAGATGTGTTCGCGGAGCATCAGCAAATGTAGCATTCTGCCAGTTATGTCAGTGGCGAAAAGATCCAGCTTGACGGGGAATGCCCTCATCTGTTCCACAAGATCAATAACTGTTTTATCTCTGCCCTGTAATGCCACATTCAGGTCATTCAGATGCTTTCATATGTTGTTTAGAAAGCAGACATCAGCCATGAAAGCATCATTACTCATGCCAAGTGTCCCTGTGCTCTTTTGTGCTGGCTGAAAAACTAATATCGCCTCTCGGAGATCACAAAAACGCTCCAGTGCTCGGCCTTTGGACAGCCACCTGACATCGTTGTGCAAAAGGAGGTCATAATGCTCTGTATTCATTTCTGTCAACAGCTGACGAAACAAGCGATGTTGGAGGCTTGACGTTGCGTGAATGAAGTTGATTATTGCCATCACGTCATCCATTGCCCTTTTAAGGGCTTCGCTTAGCTTTGAGCACAACACCGTTTGGTGCACAATGCAGTGTATATATCTCAAGTCTGGTGAGATAGCTGACCAACACGCTGCCAACCCACTTGTTTTCCCAGCCATGGATGGAGCCCCATCAGTCACAAGCATGCACACATGTTTCATGTCCAGATCATTGTTGCTGAAAAAGGATGAGATTTTCCCAAAAATCACCACGCCCGTTGTGTGTCCCTCCAACAGTAGTAGGCCAAGCAGCTCCTCTCGGAAGATCTTGCTATCATAAAAACGCACATATATGCACAATTGTGACATATCACTTTTATCTGTTGACTCGTCTATAGCTACGGACATCACATCAGCTTTCTTCATATCATTTAGCAGCGTATCAAATACTTGGGTAGCAAGTATTTCAGCCCTACGACTGTTTGAAGTGTCTGAAAGGGGAACGTTTTTAATAGCTGACATTACATTTGTTTTAGTTTTTTCGTCACTTATCACCTCCTCCACCACGGCCATCACACAATCTTTCACCGTTTCGGATTCTGTGAAGGGCATTTTCTTTTTGGCCAAGATCCAAGCTACGCGGAAAGATGCAGCTGTAGCTCATTCTCGAGATGTGCATGCTCTCACCATGGTTGTGCTGCTTCGAGTGTAAGAAGCAATCAGGCTCTGTAGATTTGCAGCCCTCTCTGCAGATCCCTCCGGGAAGGCCTCGCGGAAAGTCCGGTGTTTTTCGATGTGGTGTTGCTGAAGATTGTAATCTTTTAGAACAGCAACACGTTCCGTGCAAATCAAACACATTGGTTTGGCATTGGGTGTCGGCAAAATAAACAAATACTTCTCAGTCCATGGTGGATTGAACTGACAATTCTCATCTTTAATTTTTTGCTTGAGCATCGAGAAAGACATGTTTACAGTGGCGTGAGCTACCATGTGGTGATTAACTCTGCTGCTAAGGCAGGAAGAAAATCTGTGATTGTACCTGGAGAGGATTCTCTCAGAGCTTAAAGTGATATGAGAGAATGAGGTGGAAATGGAGAAGAACTTCCTTACTTTTATTATTGTTTTAGAATCAATAGGAAAGAGTCTTTTCAAACAAGTTTCAAACTGTTGACAGGACACCCCCAGCTATAACCCTGTTATTTTCAAATCTTTGTATTCTCTATTTTTAGGTCATGGACTTTTTATCTGTCAAAAACATTTCTGAAAAAAAGAAAAGCTTTTTTTTAATTATTACTTTCTCAAGTGCACAGAGATATTGTAACAGAACAGTTATTAATATATACTTAAATAGAAAAGAAACAATGAGTCAGGGGATGGTTTTTAACAAAAATATACAGAAAAGGCCACACAAATTATTAGTTTTAATTGTTTTTTGATTTTGGAATCAGAGATTAAAACTAAAGGTTTAGAGCAGGGGTCTTCAACCTTTTTTATCCCAGGGACCCCTTGGGAAGAACTACGGAAGCTCAGAGCTGCCAACCCCTAAAATATATTTGGCTCAGTATCATATATCGATATCGATATAACGTGATACTTATCACGTTATAACGTGAAATTATCACGTTATAACGTGAAATTATCACGTTATAACGTGAAGTGAAATTATCACGTTATAACGTGATGTGAAATTATCACGTTATTTTATGATACACAAATATCACGTTATTTCGAGATATGCAACTATCACGTTGTTTCATGATATGTGGCAGCTCTGAGGTAAACTCATCCGGAACCCTCAATGCTGCAAATAGAAGAACCTTAATTAAAATGTAAACCGTCCTCTTAACTAGATGGATAACACTGATCTCTATGCGCAGCGGCAGCTGAGCGAGTGAACAAACATCCCTCTCAGTCGCGAAGAGAACAACAACCCGCACATGCGCAGAACCTCCAGTTTTCTTCATCAATCGTCCTTGCCGGCCATAATGGTCATATAGCGCCACCTAATGGAGAAACACTTATTTGCCCCCTAATTGCTTCTGCTTTGCAACACCTCTTCTTCTTCGCTCACATAAAAAACTACAGGTGCACCGCCAATAATAGTCCCCGGTAATTCACTTCCGTTGTGGAGTTTTATTTGTTATGAAGCAGAGGTAATTAGGGGGCCATTGATTGTTTATCCAGTGGGTGCCGCTGTGTGATCATTGTGGCAAGAAGGTTTACTGAAGAAGAGTGAAATTTCCGCGCATGCGCGCGTTGTCGTTCTCCCCGGGACTGGAAGGAATGTATTGATGTTGTCTATCGATAAAAAGTGAAACTCAACATCTGCGTTTGGGACCTTTGTTTTGACAAGTCAGCATGCTACTCTCCGAAGGATTTTCAGCCATGATTCTCAAATAAACGCCAGAGATTGAACCATGACGTGAAGTGAAAGGGAAGCGCGCCGGTTTACGGCAGTTTACCTCAGAGCTGTTACATATCATGAAACAACGTGATGGTTGCATATCTCGAAATAACGTGATATTTGTGTATCATGAAATAACGTGATAATTTCACATCACGTTATAACGTGATAATTTCACATCACGTTATAACGTGATACTTTCACATCACGTTATAACGTGATACTTTCACATCACGTTATGACGTGATAATTTCACTTCACGTTATAACGTGATAATTTCACGTTAAAGGTAGTAGTAATAGTATGATTAATAATTAGGAATTTATCCATCAGGTCTTTAAAACAACTCTGTCTTTAGCCAACAACTATGGTAGCTAACTAGCTTGTTTTTCGGCTCTGCAGTTGACGTTAGTCACATAGAGCTAAGACTGACGTGATGGGAATCATGTCTATGGTAATAGACTAAAATAGTTTTTGTCAAAAGTAGATTATTATCGCCTGTTAATGAAGTTTTCTCTATCATATTATAAATGTATATATTTTTTAACACAAATTATTTTGGTAAAAACTTTGTTAAAAATAAGAATAATTTCTTTTTCATTTGGAGGACCCCCTGCAGTACCTCCACGTACGCTCTAGGGGCTCTGTTAAATATCACTGGTTTAGAGTGACTTAATTTGGCATTACAAATGTGACTGATATGGTTACCTATATATTATGGTGGTACAGTGGTTAATGCTGTTGCCTCACAGCAAGAAAGTTGCATCTGTTTGCATAGTCTCCCTGTGGGTACTCTCCAGGTTCTCTGGCTTCCTCCCACCATCCAAATAAAACATGCTGAGGTTAATTGGAGACTCTAAATTGCTCATAGGTGTGTGTGTGTGTGTTCCCCGTGATAGGCTGGCGACCATCTGGGGTGTACCTATCTCTCGCCTGCAATGTGCTGGGTGGGATTGGCTCCAGCAGACCCTGATGACCTGAATGAGGAATAGATAGAAGATGAATGAATAATTGCCTATATTGTTTTGACTGCATTACAAAAAAATACCAAATCCAAGTTTTTCTATGGCAGGAAATATAAATTTGTGTTAGGAATGTGTTGAATGCTTTGTAAAAATCCAGTAACATATTGAGACCAGCATCAGGACATAAAAAAATCAATTAAGTCTAGGACAATCCTGATATTAATAGAAATATAACTGTTTCTCATGAAACCTGAGTGAACCTCATCAATATTTGCATCCAGAACTGACATAATATGCTTAGAAAGTCAGTCAGTCAGTCATTTTCTATACCTGCTTATTCCTCATTAGGGTCACATGGTCTGCTGGAGCCTATCCCAGCGCGTTACAGCGAGAGGCAGGGATACACCCCAGATGGTCGCCAGTGGGGCACACACACCATTCACTCACACCTACGGGCAATTCACCAATTAACCTCAGCATGTTTTTGGACTGTGGGAGGAAGCCGGAGTACCCGGTGAAAACCCACGCAGACACGGGGAGAACATGCAAACTCCACACAGAAAGGTCCCAGACCCAGGACCAAGGAGGTCTTGAACCTGCGACCTTCTTGCTGTGACGCGACAGTGCTATCCCCTGTGCCACTGTGTCACCCTGCTTAGAAAGTATGGATGCAAAAATCTTATAATCATTATTCAAAAGAGAGATAGGCCTCCAATTATCAATTAATAAAATTTGTTGTTTTTTAACATGATCAAACCTTGTGTTAATGAAGGGGAAATACTACCTTTTTCAATACATTCTAAAACAAACTTTAAGCAGAAAGGGAGCTTCGTGCTTAATAAAGGCCTGATAAAATTCAGCTGTGAGGCCATCAACTCCAAGGGATTTATTTACTTTTAAACGTTCAATAGCATAAACACCCTCTTCCATGGTAGTAGTTCCATTACACATTTTCCTGTCAGATTGAAAAGCTCTGGAAAAGTCTATTCCCAGCATGACATCAGTCATGCAGTGCGGTTGTGCCGTCTTGGTAGCGATGACATATTTTTAATAATGACATTTTTTAATCTATATATTTTTCTCAGAACATTTTTAATGTGGTCAGCAAAGTGAATAAAACGACTCAAACGTGAGTTTTTTTCTGAATTTACACGTTGTCGATATTATTATTACATTGTTCTGTATCTTGTATTAAAAGTTGAACAAGTTAAAAAAAAAAAAGGGTTCAATGAACTGCGGCCATTTTATGTCCGGTATTCAGTTTTATTTTTATTTTTATCTATGATTGGGAGATCGTCAATCGACTTGGATGTGGGAGTGTCCGAGGGGCAACGAAGGCATCACGGGCTTGTTCTTCCTGCTAGCTGTCAGTTAGCCAGTGCCTCATGATCAGGAGGATCACCTGTGCTTACTTCACAGCGTGGAAACGCTGCTTCACTTTAGGTAAGAGGAACCGAGAACCGTTCCACGAGTGCCGGAACCGCTTACGTGCCGGAGGCTACAATAGGAGTAACGCATGAATGTCAACGACAACATACCCCGGCAGCAGATACAGAGTTTGCTTTATTACAGACGGGCTGTCGGTAGTCCCCACACTGGTCTGTGTAAACGAGAATGGTAACGTGATTAAAGCATTATAACCACCTTTGTTTTCTTTACACCGCCATAACAGGTAAGTTACTCGCCATTAGTGTCTCTGAGGTGTAGTTAGTGCGGTCGTGGGCTAAACTAATCTGGGGTCGCTAGGACCCCGCAGACACCTAACATGGGCGGTGAGACAGGCAGGGTAAGGTGAAGTTCCCCTCAAAAGACTGATCAGAGGTCAGTCCCATCCCCCACAATGAATGTACAGGTTGGGAGTCGGGCCGGGGAAGCCGATCTCCAGTCAGTTTTTGTCAAGCTGCCAAGCTACGCATATTGCCAACGACGTAAAGGATAAACATAGTCGGGCTTGGATACAAAGAGTTGATCTGCTACAGCTATTGTGATGGTTCCTACACCGAAAACTGCACAGATTGTCCCTCAAGTCCTTCAGAGACACCGGACCGGTCTATTGACATTGTTTCGTGATATTAGCGGTGCCGCGGAGAGCAAGGATCCAGGCCAGACGTCCGTCATAATCCGCATTGTCAACATCTCTCATCAGCTTCTTGTTGACTCCCCGGTTCCTCTGTAAGGAAGCCTGCTTGGATCTGCGATGCAAACGAACACAACGCGGGGCTTCCTGTGGTCGGACGTGGAGACGAGGACCCTGCTGAACATCTGGGGGGAGCAGGACATCCAGACGGCCCTGGATGGAAACTTCCGAAACAGCTTCGTGTACCGCGACGTCTCCCGGCGGCTGGCGGCGATGGGGTTCGAACGCACGTCGGAACAATGCAGGGTGCGGATCAAAAGCCTGAAGAGACAGTACTTGTTAGCGAAGGAAGGTAACCTGCGGAATAACGGGCAGTATCACAAGATCTGTAAGTTCTATGACACCATGGAGATGATTCTGAGCAACCGGCCCGCTCTTGACCCTCAGGAGTTGATGGACGGCGGCGCGGGAGGAGAGGAGGCCGGGGACGTGCTGGAGGAGGACTGTGAGGATGGTCAAGACGCTTTCTCCGAGAGAGCAGGGGAATGTCCCTTTCCTGCAGAGACTGAAGTGAAGTTGGAATATCCAACTATTCCCATTCCTATTCCGGTTAAAGTCACAGTGGGCAATAACAGTAAGTGCCCGCTCCTTGTCAGTGGTGGGAGAAGTACTCAGATACTTTACAAAAATACACAAAAGCAAGTAACCTCCTGAATTGAAAAACTTACGTAAAACATTACTTTTTAAAATTTTCTTAAAATATTAAGTAAAGTAAAAGTACTAATTTTGCAGACTGTCTGTATATGTATATATATATATATATATATATATATATATATATATATATATATATATATATATATATATTTCTCTTGCTTTAAATCACTAAATAGGTTTTAGAACAGTTTAGTTTATCAATGTGGAGCCATACTGTGGATATATTAACAGTAATGGCATTGGTTCATAATATTTGAAACCTTTTTTTCAAATTGTATATATAATATTAATAGATTATAGATAATAGAATATTAAGTTAATTTATTGTATGTAAAATATTAAAATATGCATCTGATAAGTAACTAAAGATATATGAATTTAGTGGAGGGGAAAGTAGTAAAACATACATCAGAAATACTCAATGTGCAAGTACTTCAAAATTGTACTAAATAGAGTACTTAAGTAGTAAATATATTTAATTACATTCTACCACTGCTCCTTCTCCACATGCATTCTTCTATGTTGGATGGATACAATGTGTTTTAGAACATGTAAGACCATGATTACTTGTGTTTGGTCAACGATGCGTCACATAATGTCTCACCCCCCCTGTCTACCTCAGGCACTTCAGTAAAACCACATAACAGCAGCCAGTCGGCCAGTAACTTGTCAGCCTGCATGAGACCGAAACGGCCCAGGAAGCGGCGTGCCAACTTCCCCATGGAAAAGCTAATGGAGCAGTTCCTAGAGCAGAGTGCCCAGGCCGAGGACAGCTTCTACCGGATGGAGGAGCAGCGCCTCCAGGCAGAGGACCACCGCAGAGAAGCTGAACATACCAGGGAGCTGCACATGCTTCAGATGCTCGGTCAGATGTTCTCCAGCATCTCCTCCACCAGGCCCGGCTCTGCAACCACCCCTTCCAAGACCACTGCCCCCCACACCTGTGCTCCTGTGTTCTCCAGCAGTGCCTCATGCACCCGTGGCCAGTCCAGTCATCTAAGACAGCCTTCACCCCAGACAGACTGTTTCACTCAACAGAGCCAACTATTGAAATTTGATCCCCAGGCATTAGGTATTAGTTTCAGTGTCATGTGTGCAGCCACATGGTGAAATATGTGAAGACAAAAATGGAAAATAGAGATGTATCAGCTTTGATATCAGAGCTCAGTGACTCACTCAATTTCTCAGTGTTTCTGGGTTAGATGGTGTTACTTTATCTTGACTCAGATTAGAATGTTTTCATTATGTTTTAGTTGTTTGTTGCCAAACTTTGTTCTTATGTGATCAGATCAGACCCTGACTGAGGCCCAAACAAGTATTCCGCTCTTTAAAAACTCACTTTGTTTATTTCTTCAGTTTTTGAACGCCACTACGGCTTGGGGTCCACATCACACAGAGGCATGGACGATGATCTCATCTCACTGGTTAAGAGCATAGTCCCTCCATTGACTTACAAAAAGCACAAGGGACAAGATGGACGCATTGGGATCATTGGAGGATGTCAAGAGTATGTGTTGCAGAAAACTGCTTCTGGTTTGTTTTACAATATAAACTGCATTCAACAAACACAATTTTGAAGTATCAATGGGAATATTTGCCCTAAGTTTTCTCATCTTCATCCCTTTTAAAGCTACACTGGAGCTCCATACTTTGCTGCCATCTCTGCGCTGAAAGTGGTAAACATTAATTCTGAACGATTTACCAGTAGTGTTCCCCTTTTTTGGTTTTATTACATAGCCTTTTGCTTTTCTTGTCTCCAGGGGGCCGACTTGTCTCATGTGTTCTGCACCAAAGATGCTGCAACTGTAATCAAATCTTACAGCCCTGAGCTCATAGTTCATCCTGTTCTGTAAGTACAGATTCGCCTACAATGATAATTAGCTGAATATCAATGAGATTTTCATCACGAACAAAAATCAGTATTCACAGAGAAATGTGTCAAAAATGTCTATTCCTATACGCTATTATTTAGAAAAATTAAACTTCAGTTAAAACAACGTGGAAAGAATTTCTATGCAATGTAGAGGGACTTTCAGGATTTGAACTAGTGTCAGAAATGAGAACAAAAAAAGATTGATGAAGATGAAGATGATTGAAGATGATTTTTATCATCAATTATTTTCATTAATTTTAATTGTCTTAAGAAAGTTACTGCATATAACTATGCAGTAACCTTCCAAAACTATAGTGAAGAGCTATAAAAACTATATTAACTTCATAGGAAAGCAGAAGAGTACAACAATAACTCAAGCTATACTGGAAAATAATTGCTATTTTTGATAATATTATACATGTTTCTATGGTAGCATTCAGGGGACTTTGCATTTATTAAAACTAGTGTTATTTATGCATAAGGCAAGAAGAAATGTATAAAGAGCTTTTATAAAATGATTAGATTTTAGATTAGATTAGATACAATCCCTCATGGAAATGAAATTGAAGAAATAGGAGTACAACTGGGATAAGACCTATACTAATTTGTGGTTTTGAACACATCTTGTGTGTATGTGTCTGTCTGTGTGTCTGCGTCTGTGTGTGCGTGTGTTTTTTGTATACTTTGTTTATACTTTGTTTGTTTTAAGGGACAGTCCTAATGCAGTGGAAGAGATAGAAAAATGGCTCCCAAGACTACACAGCCTTGTGGTGGGACCAGGTCTAGGGAGAGAAGACTTCTTACTAAAAACAACCAAGGCGCGTGGAATATATTTATACTCCCTTACACCCAAAACAGCCTTTAGGCCAGCTGTGTTTGAGTAAATGTGCCAAAATACAGAGGCAGATCTTAGACTAGTGATTATAACATTCTCTGAAAGAAACAAATGCACACTCATATCTAGGCACCTTTGATTTATCCGTCCAGTGTATAGAGAAATGTAGAAACTTGACACTAGAGTATGTTTTGAACAAATGGGGTTGGAAGTGTAGCCTAGCTTTTATTAGAATGATAAAAAATAGGTAATATCTATAACATTACATTACGGTGTGACATGACTTTGACTTTTTTCTCCTGTGAATTGTATTATACCTAACATTATGTCAAGGTAACTCTCTCTCTCTATTCTAGGAGGTGATAGAGAAGTCTAAAGCAAGAGATATTCCTATAGTTGTTGATGCAGTTGAGTACTTGTTTTGGTAAAATCAAGTTTCAGCAATCAGATGGGATATTATTTGCCAATCTGTGCAGAATCACTGAGTGTGTGTGTTGTGTTTGTTTTCAACAGGACGGATTATGGCTAGTTACACAGCAACCATCTATTATTCAAGGGTACCAAAAGGGCATCCTTACACCCAACTTCATGGAGTTCACCCGACTGTATGAGGCATTGGTGAGTCATCACTGTTCAGTTAGTCTCCAATTGATGTAGAGCATGCTGCATATACTTCTGTGTGTTTTTTTAATGCATGTTAGTGGTTTCATCTTGTCTGTGTGTTGCCGTCTCAGCACCATGACCCTATGGACAGCAGTAATCACCAACGCAGCATCATGCAGCTCAGCGTAGCTATGGGAAATCTCACTGTGGTGCTAAAAGGAGAACAGGATATCATTACAGATGGCATTAAAGGTTTGTATTAAGCCTGTATACTGGATAAACAACTTTATAACTCATGCTTTTTTCAGTTTGTCATTCATTTTCCATTGGTGTAAATCACTGCTCATATATTTACTGAGATACCTTTGAGATTGATGCACCTGTGTGCACAGATCTCATGCCTTGTTCTCTTGTTTTCAGTGATCTTGTGCAGTATTGAGGGCAGTGGGAGGAGATGTGGTGGGCAGGGTGATGTTCTGTCTGGATCTTTGGGAGTGCTGGCATACTGGGCCCATACTGCCTCTGCAGCTGGAATGATCAGAAGGTGGAGATATAACTGGCTGTTTGAACATGTTTTAAGAGTATATTGCACCTTTTAAATGAAAATTGAGAAGCACACTACCTACAAAATGCATAATATTTACAATACATTATGTGAACCATTCTCCACAAAATAATGCGTTAGGTTGAAATGACTCAGGATCAGGCAATGAGGGAAAACTGGAGGTCTTTACCATTCATTTGAATGGGTATAGTCTGTTTTGGTTGTGGGAGGAAGGAAAAAAGGAGTCGTCTTCCGGTCGAGAAAGTAGTAGTCGGGAAAGTAAAATTGGCGATTTGACATCATGCTCCACTGGCCAACCACCTAAATCTGATCAGAGGAGTACAAGGCCAAGAGGGGAGGACATTTATCTACATTTGATAAGGTTAAACAAAAATTATTAGGCTTTGCTGTTAGAGATGAGAGAAATAGGAAAGCAGCAGTGGTCAAGTGCCTTACAGAGTGAATGAAGAGCGAGGGGCCATTAGCAAGAAAGTCAATGATAGAGAGAAACTTATTTTCTGGTTTTTATCACAACCTTTTACACAAACACCCTCCATACCTGCCCGGACAGACTTGCAGGAAGGTGCCTGATTGCCTGATTCTGGGTGAATGCAGCCTAAGCCTTAATTTCTATCTTTATATTGTGTGTGATTGTGTTTCCTTATCCATCACTTGTATCCTCCTCTAGTATGAATCCATCAATGGTCGCAGCATATGGAGCCTGTGCTCTCACCAGACAGTGCAACAGTTACGCCTTCCAGCAGAGCAGCAGGTCCACCACTACTTCTGACATGATCCTGGAGATTGGCTCAGCCTTTAAGAAGCTATTTGAAAGCTGAAACCGGCCACATGAAATAAAAATTCTGTTTATGAACATACATAAAATCAGTTTTACATTCTTACAGAAACTGTTAAGATAAAATACTGGTCAAAATAAGTTAAATTCCCATATTTGCCAGCCTCTGGGTGGGCTATCAGCCCCATCAAGTTTGATTGGAATACAGGTTGAAGGGGTGTGGACTTTACCTTCAGTGCAATAAGCACAGACATGCTGTTTGAGGCATATAAAAGGAAGCATATAAAAAGTCTTCCATGTCTTCAAAAATATGAAAACAACTGTCATTCATTTCAAAGTGTTAAAATTCTGCCCAGGCCACCAAAAAAACTCAGATTGTAAGATAAATAGAATCTGTTAGAATTTTTGAAATAAAGAATGAATCGAATTTTGTGTGACAACTTCTTGAAAGCAGCCTACATGGCATTGTAGCAGTGTGTTGCCTTAGATAGGAACTATTGACCTGCAAGTGGAAATGCGTTTCAGGTCCAATCAGGTACAGCAGTGGTCAATATAATAGCAGTGTATTAAAAAATGTGAGTAAAGCCAAAGTTCTTATAAGAATTTTTATTTTGATGGGTTGGGACCACAGCATTTTATTATTTTTTTGTTCTTTTCTTTTTGTGTGCATTCTAATTTAGGCTTGGTTGTATCTAAATGTGTGTTGGTTTAGTCTTTTTTGATTGTGTGTGCTATTGTTTTGTTGTGGGGAGGTCCATTATATAAGAAGTATATATTCCATGTTGCGGTTTGAGAAATATCCCCATATGTGGCACATTCCTGGGAATTCCTGTGTTAAGGATCACGGAGTGGCTATAATTAACATTACATTACATCCAGAAACCGTTATTGGTTTCTATAGCCCTTTATTCTGCTGCACATGCGCAAAGCAGCGCTCGTTTATTCAAGGCGCTGTAGCTAAGAGCTAGCTTTATCTGTTGCCAGGGACCGACTCCCCACACATGACCTATTGCTAATACCAAGAACAAATACATACTGAAAAAACACGAACATCAACACAGGTAAGTTATTCTGACAAAAGCTTCTAGGCTACCAACTACACCCGCTTGATGTTTGTTTCTGCACTGATAAATGCGATGTTTCGCCTAGAATTGTTAGAGCTCCGTTAAAAGCTAACGCTAATTTAGCTAGCCGTTACAAAAAGTTTAAAGTGTCAAACTGGTTGTAAATAACGATCCTGGCGCGTGTGTACTGTTAATGTGTTTATGTAACTTGGTGATGACCAGGTTTAAACTGTTCTCTTTATGTGTTGAAGTTGGAACGCTTTTGAAAAAAGTGGCTGTTCCGTGTTTCTAAATGCGTCAATCTCAGTGCTTATCTCACATGATGAAACTTTTAACTTGTCAGTAAACGATTAACGCTAGCCGAAGTCAAACTAGGGTCTCATGTAATTAATATTTTAGGTCAACCTCAAACTTGTGAAGTTAACGAGTCAGTTAAGGGTTAGCTAGCTATATATGAGATTTCTAGTTTCATCAACGGGCGCCTTACATTTCACCACCTTCTCCCAAACTCCTGCCTCGGATGTGTAGTTCCGGGTTTTAACTGTATCACAGTGAACCAGAGGAGGGGGCGCTGTGGGGCAGTTGGAACTCGAAATTCAACAACCGGAGCAGGAGTTTGAGAGAAATGGACGCACACACAAGATAAAACACAATTTTTTATTTAAATGTACGAAATATTGTGGAAACTGAACACATCGGTGCCTCGGCTAACAGTTTTGGCTCTGTGTTAATCACTATTTTGTTAGGATTGGTACATGTAGGAAAACGTAGGGCGGAACGTATGGCGACCTTGCATCATATTTTGGCGGATGGCTCTCGGAGCCCACAGTCTCTGACGAAGCTAAGCTAGCTGTAGCTACCGCTGTCGTTCACGCGCTAATTCCGACGAGCTAGATATCAGACCTCAGTTGCTTTTTAACAATACTCATTTCCAGCAATAAATTAGTTTTGGCCGATTTAACGGCTTTCTCACTTTGACACACGTACACAATGGATCCAGCTAACACTAGCCACCGTCACCGCTTTACGTTATTTTTGTTAGTGTAGGACTGTTGTGCGCTCAGTTATATTGAGTATTCCATCTGCAACCAGCTGCACATTCCATTATTTCATGACCGTAATTATTTCTCCTTGCTATCTGCTTCCACATTTATAGTACACGTTCAAAATGCCTGGCTGTAGTACAGTTGACCCTCCCCCCTCTCACGTTTTGATCATTATAGTTCAGATTTCCGGACCTATTCAAACTATAATACAGTTCAGCACACACGCACACATTTTAAATTCTATATACTATCTATATCTTGTAATACTAGATATTACAAAATACATAAACCTGACACATCGGATGCAGTTTGGCTTTGTAACAACAATACATGTATACATTACATTTGAATAATAATTTGTTGTTAACAGGTGCAGGTGTCAGGACGGATTCGCAATGTTGAACTCGACCAATGGCGACCCAGGCCACGTTGTCGTAAATTATGTTGAGGAGTATTTGGACCTGGTGGAATCTCTACCTTTCGATTTGCAGAGAAGTGTGTCTCTCATGAAGGAGATAGATGCCAAGTATCAAGGTGAATAAGATGGACTTGAAGATGATAGATACCTCTTTCGAATCTTTCATAAATAATAATACAATTAATAATAATAATAAATTACACTCATTGAATTAGTTTTATTTAATGACCCCCCACCCAAATAAATAAATAAAAATGGGGCCCTGTGGTGTAATTTGTGTATGTGTAGATTTTGTTTTATGTGGACAGGTTTAAGGTTTAAGTGTTCCTGTGTGGTTGTGCATCACAGGTGAGCATACAGTTCGGCCGATATGGACACTACGACTCTATAAACATGTCATCAACAGCAGCTTTCAAACTTGAAACAGTGCCACCCTTATAGCTATTAAGTACTTGAGCAGGCACTTAACAAGTTATAGAGTTCAGGTAGTAAGCTTAAAGTATATATTTACTTATGCCCTTTTGAGAATAATTTGATTATCCTATTCTTTGGCAGATGTTCTGAGGGAGCTTGATGAAGCTTATGAAAGGTATTGCAGGGAATCTGACTCACTTCAGAGGCGCAAACTTCAGTTATCCATTCAGAGGGCACTGATCCGCAGTCAAGAGCTTGGCGATGAAAAGATCCAGATTGCTGGTCAAATGGTAAAAACATTCTGCTTCAGGTCTGAATGTGTGTAGCTGTTGGCTGTACAGAGCAATGCTTTCCTTAAAAATATTAGTTCACTAAATATAAATTGGAATATCTTAAAAAAATAAATGTTCTTTATTTCAGGTGGAGTTGGTTGAGAACCGAACACGCCAAATAGATTGGCATTCTGAACTTCTACTTTCCTCTCAAGAAGTCCCAGAGACTCATGTTCCCATAGCAACATCTATAGCAACTACTGCAGCGTCTGTGATGTCTTCATCATCCTCATCAGCCACCAATACTCCGGGTAAAACTGGCCACCATGACAAGAAGCGCGATGAGATCACCCTGGGCTCAGGTAACATAGACAAGTCTGGAGGGAAACGCTCGAGACGACAGAAAAATGGAGAAAGCAGGGAAAGCTACGGGGGTCTGGATCCATCTGAGGATGTCGTGGTGGGGGCCTCTCGGGAAAAGCGTGCCAAAACATCTTCTAAGAAGAAGAAAAGGTCAAAAGGAAAGTCTGAGAGGGAAGTGTCACCACCAGACCTGCCCATTGATCCAGATGAGCCAACATACTGTCTGTGTGAGCAGGTGTCCTACGGTGAGATGATTGGCTGCGATAATGATGAATGTCCCATTGAGTGGTTTCATTTCTCCTGTGTCGGGCTTCATCACAAGCCAAAGGGCAAGTGGTTCTGCCCCAAGTGTAGAGGTGAGAACGAGAAGACCATGGACAAGGCCTTGGAGAGGGCTAAGAAGGAGAGGGCATACAACAGGTAGCTCCACCTGGACCCATGAACACTATTGCTTAAAAATTCTATTTTGTGTCTTGTCTTGCTTCCATTTACTGTTGATGAGTGTCTAAAAAGAGTGATTAATCGATCATGTATATAGTTATTTTTGTAACTGCTACATAACATAGCCGAGAAACAAGATGTCTTCTTCCTGGTCAGAATAATTTGTAAAGTATGGACATACATCTGTATAATCTGCATGTTCATAAGCAGTAGTCCTGCATTTACATCCTTTTTGTTTTTGTCATGCATGCAACATCCACTCCAATTATACATGCCCACTTAACAAAATATTTGTAGATGAACAAGGATTTTATGAATTTAATGACACCATCCAAGTTTGACAGTTAATGGTTTTGAAATCACCTCCATATTTAGTTTACTATACAGTGAGGAGTATATTATGAATTTGGACAGTTATGAATTATCACTAACAATTATACTATACAAGTTTGCATCAATAAAATGTATTGCAGGAAGTATTATATTCTGCGAACACTTATTTTATTACACGTGGAAATTACACCCAATTTGTCCACTCGAAAAAAGATGGCAGACTGCAAATATAGTGTACTGTATAGTAAAGTAAGTTTTTCTGAAAGCAGCCTGAGATGAGTCCAGAGTAGTTATGAGCCACAATGTACATTTTAAGGTTCCTGAGAGCTGTGTCTTGAATTCACTGGCAATAGCATTAAAACTATGCAATTTTATTAGTACCATTTCAGATTGTTTTAATAAAGATTGGCAAGATGTTAAGGGAAATAACTGCAGTTCTGCAGAGCAGGCAGATAGCTGTCATCTTTCCCTTCCATAACTATTTTACTGTATGATCAATTTGACTTGGATAACGGGTCATGGAGCGCTATGGTGCTACAGCAAAGACCTCTGCTGTGACGCAACGATGTTGAGTTTTGTCTTAGTAGATAGATGTTCACATTTGTATACAAAAATAGTTTAATGGGCAGCACCATTATTTATGAGTCTTGGAATATCAGCTCCACATGAACTAATAAGCAGCTTATGTACTACATCAAAGCAAGAAAAGTATGTTTAGGTCAAATATTAAATTTGCAGTTACAATAAAGAACCTCACAAAAGAATTAACCTTTTTTGTTTTTATTTACAAGTGCTGAAAGATGACATGGGAGACAACCAGTGCAAAATCTGTACATATATTCAGTTGCGGGTTTCTTATATACACACAAGTACTGAACAGGAACATGAATAGACTCTTTCTGTCATGCATGTAACAGAGTTCACAGGACAGCAAATATATGGTGTAAAGATTTCTTAATTGTAGTCCATGATGCTGAGGCTGGTCATTCTCCAAGGAAAAAGTGGGGTGATCACACTGGAACTCAGAAAAACTGACAGATCAGGGACACAACAGAAAAGGACCCATAACTTCATTAATAAGTCCTCCCAAGACATTTAACATAATTAGTCATGGAGTTATTACAGAAAATTAAAGCACACCAGAGATGTGGGGTAATGCCCCACAAGTCCATATTGACAAAACAAAGCAAGATTCAGCACGAATCCCGATGAGCCGGAAAAGGGGGGTAGAATATAAAAAATAAATCCCTCTTGATGGGCAAGAAAAAAAAAACATTCTATGAAGGGAAGTTAAAGGTAAAGTGCATAAAAGCTTAAAATCAAAGGTGAAGGAGGCCAAAAATAAAGATGTTCTCCACTAAAACTTGCAGCACACACAGCTTAACAATGGAGAGAGGAGCTATCAGGATCGCCAGGTCAACTGTCCCTCCAGCTTTGTTCTACGATGGCAGACACGCGCTTCTCATACTCGCGCTTGTTCTCCTGGTAGAGCTGAGCTGCCTGACTGTTGGCCGGACTGTTGGGATTTGGTTCATCGAGCAAGGACTAGGGAATAGAAGATACATGCTTGAAGGTAAGGCTGCTTTTGTGGAAAATAACCAACCTGAATCAATCCATTGATCTATTCAGTCTACTCAGTGGCAAGGCTTCAAAATGCTTAAAAAAAACCTAGGTTGCTTTTACACCTCACCAATTGGATTCTATTTGCTTGTGGAGCAGAAAGTTGCAAAACTGTAGCATTTACCACTTGGTTCGGTTCTGCTTTCACACTGAAATTTCTGAACCGCAGCAAACCTTTAACAGATGTAACGGCAGCTTCATCTACTGCATGCCTGTCCATCCTGGAAGAGGGATCCCTCCTCCGTTACTCTTCCTGAGGTTTCTTCCATTATTTTCTCACCGTTAAAATTTTTTCTGAGAAGTTTTTTCTTGTAAGATGTGAGGGTCTAAGGACAGTGACGTTGTGTTGTACAAATTGTAAAGCCCATTGGGGCGAAACTGATTTGTGATTTTGAGCTATACAAATAAAATTTAATTGAAAATTGAAGGTTTTTTTTAAGTATATTGTGAACACAAAAGCATTTCTTTCACTTGTGGTACAGAAGAAGAAAACAAAAAGTCAAATAAGTCTAATTGACAATTCCTACCTGGATGGATGTAAGAATAGAGGACACATCATAAGTGGGACTCCAACGATTTTGTAGGATGTCCAAACATATACTGCCATCTGCATAGACTGGATAAAAACACAATTATATGCTATGCAAAAAATTACAACTGTAAAATGTACCAGAAGATAAGACAGTATTACTACCATTTGGATGAAACATCTTTGACACAAATCGTACTGTGGGGGGTTTGTTGGGGTATTCTTCTGTGAACTCTACAATGAGTTTAAAGGTACCTGGGACAAAGACAAGACACAAAAACATATTCATGAGCAATTAAAGAAAAGAAGAATTGGCCACCTGTCCAAACAAATATTTACTATCCTTCCTTCCTCCTCCAGGACATTTCTCCTATTTCTACCTTGTCCTAAACTGAACAAAACACATCTCTAAGCAGGGAAAGGTGTGTATTATATGTTAACTTTTATTTTTTAACCTTATGAGGGATACTGTTTAAGAGAAAAAAGGGAAAAAAAGGGTTCTGCAATTGTTTTTACAGGATAGTAGATAGTATAACAATGTACTCCACTCAAGTTATTTTTTAATTTTATATGATATGCCTTTAAAAAGGTTTGGTGTATAGTTTCTGGTGTCATCAATAATAACTACAATGGCTGAGAAACTTGCTAAAGGTCAACTCTGGGGCGAGTGTTTGGTTTGTCCTTTCGGAGCTACTGTAGAAACATGGCAGTGCAACAAGGCGAATAATTTGATTATCCTTTGATGTAAATAAATTTTCATTTAAAAAAAAGGTATAAAAAAAATTATATTTTGACTGAACTGTATACTAGTTAGAACACATGTAATGTAAATGTACTACATTTATATAGCATCTTTTAAGTGTCCTGACCACTTTACAATTATATATTCACCCATGCGTACAGTGATGGTGGTGGTTACCATACAAGGTGCCAATAATTCATCAAGATCTAATCATTCACACACACACCATGCTGCAGCCATTTGGGAACAATTCAGAGTTAACCTTCTTGCCCAACGACACTTTCATATGCAGACTGGAGAAGGACCAAAAAAACGATCTTCTGATTAGTGGATGAAAACTCTATCTCATAAGTCAGTTTTCCATTTCTGATCTGTTCCACTAGATGCCATTAAAAGTAGCCAAATCATACACACTGGACCTTTAAGATAAATACCAACAGAAAAACAAATTCACAAATAGTAGAGAAATTGTCATCTATGTGAACTACTAAACTACTATTATACTAAATAAGCCATGAACAAGTGGAAACACTTACCATCCTCGAAGGGTGTTCCTTCAGGGCTGTGACATTGCAGGGGGAAAAAAGACGTTTTGTTATTCATTTCACACTTAAGATTTTTCTTTTTTAGGGGATTCCCTTGTACATTTTTGTCTGTCTTACCCAAAAATAACTGCATTCCACACCATGATGTTGTTTTCAGATGGAGCACCACTGACACCAGCTGGAGGATCTTCTTGTAGCCTTCATAACAAAATAAAGAAGGGATAAAGGAACCTCTTCAGATAAAGACAAGAAAATAGATTTATTCTGCTACTGCTGAGTCAGGTTACCCACTTTCCTTGTCCAGCATTTAAATACACAGAAGTACTCGTCAAAGCGACTCATGGCTGGTAGTGTGAAAGTAAACAGAATCCATTGCCACACTAAAAAAATAATCAAATTAATTTCCTATCTTGCTTATGCAATTTACACATTTAACCAATGTTACAAATATAATTCTACAAGAAAACCAGCCTACTGCTTTGAAAAAAGATTAATGCTCAAAAGATTAATAACTCAATCCAGTCACTGATTTGAATCCTTATAAATATTGACAAATAACTGTTGCAGTGCAGTGCAAAATCAAGTTGTATCAGCTGAAATATTTGCTTACATTGTCATTATTCTAGTTAGTATGTAGAACATATTATAATTAGGACTTTAAACTGTTGAGGTTACTAACGAAATTTGAATTGAGGATGAACAATGTGCAGCATATATAGCAGTAGTTGAATTTTGTAGTTGATAGAAGCTACTATGCACATGGGAACTTGTCCGGTAGTGAAGGTAAACATTACCCTAAAATTAGCATCTGGTATGGTAACTAAGTGAGAGATTTTAAGTATTTCAGCACAGTGGTTAGTTGCACAATACTTCTCCTCTTTCATAGTCCCCCTAGCTGACTAAATGGGAACAGTGCTACTAAAAAGGTCAAGACTAAAATGTTAATCTTATACACAGCCTGCAAAAAGCACAACACACATCTAGCCAATTATAATACTTTTACAATCACTACTGACCCCGCAAAAATAATTGTGGATTAAAGAAACTGATGAAAAGTTTCAATTGCTTATCCTGAGAAAAACGCTATCATAACATCAAAATTGACATCTAAATCTGGCATAAATTTAGACGCCTAAAAACATGATATGCAAGAAGAAAGCTGAATCTAAAACTCTAAAACTCTTGACTCCAGAGTGAAATGAAAATCTCACCACGTAGTAGCCAGACTTAGATGAGTGGCATTGAAAACAACACAAATCTAACCATCTTTTTATAAGTGTTGTGAATTAATGTTTTCGTCGAGATTACAGGATGACAGACCGTGTGGTTAAACCTACTAAGGTTGATTTACTTTAGTAAATACTGACCGTATTCAGTTAAAATTGCTACGTTGGTTACTCACGTAATGCAGGTTACGTTTATGTAAAATACGAAAGCTTTTTTGTTAAATTCACTAACATTTGTTACGTTATTTTAACAAAGCATAACATGTACAACTGGTGAGTTTTCATGTACCTTTAACAGTTAAATGGTTTAAGTTAAGGTGTTACAGTAGTCATTAAAGCAGCCGACAAACCCGCTAACAAGTGTTTCGGTGTAAAGAGTGGCCGTGTTAACTGGTGACTTTCGGCCCGAATGGTTGCTCCTACTGACAGCAGCTTTGGAAACAGACAGAACACGAGTCCCATTCTATACGCATTTGTTGTACGCAAAATGCATTTTAATCGATTTTAAATAGTACTCATTAGTGTTTAATATCTACGCTCTACATTTATGCAACTTAAGTCATGACTGTATTATTGGCGAGGCGCCAGTAACAACACCGTTTAATTTTCATGATGTAGGACGATAAACGCACGAATAAACTTGATGTATTGGACATCAAATTTAAGATTACTTTAAATAATTTAAGGCTTTTCACCAGCTGATGTCACCACGACAACCACGGAACATTGACTGAAAGTCACCAGTTAATACGGTCTCTCGTTAAACCGAAACACTAGTATCGGTTAGCACCATTCGCATATTAAATACCCTTGTAGGTGAATAACGTCACTCCACTAACATATTTCAAGTTTGTCAAACACAAGATGTACAATACAAAATGTAAATTAATGTAGGCTTATTTTGTTGCTTTAAAATAGCTCTTTATTTATACATTACCGGTTAGCCGTACGAAGCTAACTTCTTACGGCTAACCATAGCGAATGTTATCGGCGTCGACCAACAACTCACCGTTTAAAATCTCTCATAAGTCTCCTTCTAGCCGGAGTTGACATGTCTCAATTAATAAACCACGTATTTGGCAACACTGAATTATTAGCAAGGGCTTATTTATTATCAAAACGTCGGTGTATTTAATAGTTATCGGACACCATCCCGTAGTTAACCCTTTCACAGCCGCCTCTCCGATAATCCGGCCTCTCCAGGTTTATCGGACTATACCACGCCGTGAAGAGGGGGGTTCCGGGGGAACAGGCGCTATCAATGTTAAATTACACATACTTGTTTGGTGAAGGAATATCAGAAAATGTTCACGGCTTTATATTATAGAGATTTGCACGCACATTGATCGAAAATACATGTAAACAGTATTTTATTTATCAGCATTTGCTGTTACTCCCCTCTCCCTCTTAAATGGTGCGGCGGCCGTGTCACGGGGCGTGGCCACAATAACATGATGTTTGTACAGCAAAGCAACGATGACGATGAAAAAGGTCGTGCCTTTCAATCTTTCAATCTGCCTGTCAATTTATGAGAACAATATACATCCAAAACCAAATGTATTTGTCTCATCCAACTGGATAAAAAATGGGCACCTAGATAAGACATTTAATTTGTACCACGTTTTTCATTCAGAGTGAAACTCAAAGTGATATCGTATTAATAAAACAGAACACAGCATGAAGAAAAAAAAGTTAAGATAAAATCTTTTCTTAATAGACCTTCTTAATTATTATTAAAGGTAAAAAAAGATCAAAGTTTAACTTTTGCATGACATTCATGAGTAACGTCGCATGTGGTTCTGCATTTTTATTATCAAGAGGGATCAGCCAACTCTCATATAGGACAAACAAAACCTAAGTATTGGCAGTGGTTCAATACATACAATGCTTACTTTCTTTATCGAACTTAAATCATCAACTAAACACTTTTTAACAACACAAACAAAAATCTAGTTCAAATACAAATATTAGATCCATCCATAACAATGGGCCTGCCATTTACAGAAATTTAATAAATCAATGAATAACTGGGCCACTCAATGGCTTTAAGGCAAAGTTAATGTATTTAGGCTTGTAACCCATTAACCAGATCCTCTGTAGTTTAGGATCCATGGTAAAGGAGCATTGTGCTGAAAAGAGCTTGGTCATACAACTGTTCTGCTTTCACAGACTTCTGGTGCTCCACCTGGCTGCCTGCAGTGTTGTTCTCATTGTAGATATGTGGGTCATGGAGGATTTCAGCTGCTGGGTCAAATCCAAGTGGAAGCTGTGGTTGATTGTGACCATTCAAGGAAATATCCTCACAATGTCTTTCACCTGCTGCTGGAAATAAGACAAATGGTTAAAGGGCACATGAATAAATACTCTGTGACCACATACCCGTTTCTATAAATATAAGAGGCAGGCAGGGAAATCAGAAAACACCAGTGGATTGATTTTGTTTTGCACAACTATTAAAAGGGGGGGGCACAATTAGTTTGTCAGAAAAAGAAAAACAGACATTTTATAACTGCAGTTTACAACACCAGAAAGAGTCTATAACCCTTTGTGAAAAAGTTTCATTATATTGCTAAATACACTTCAGAGCCTGATGCAGTTCCACAAATTATGACCCAAATCTTATTTTAAATAGGCCACACCAAAAATTTATGGTTGGTTTGACATACAATTATTATTTAAAACAGTAACCTAATTCTGTTCCCACAGAAGTATTTAAGCTGGAAAAGTCTGAGACGTGTGAGTTTGCAATAGGCCAAAACCCAACATATTTAGTAAAGGAGATATAAAATTGTATCATATTGTATTGTATTATATAAAATTGTATTATTCTCATTTTATAATCTTTTTGCATTAATCTGAAACATATACAGAATTTAACAGATATGTGAAGAAAACACAGTCCACCACAATCACATTTATAAAATTTTACATTTAATGATTTTATTTAATCAAGTACAAAGCTAAACCTGCTCAGAACTAAGCACCCAATGCTCCATCTTGAATCACTGTACACTCAATCTTTCTGGCATGTAAAACAAAATCAACAGATAATATCTATACTACAAAATAATACTACAAAAAGAATGAAAAAGAATTTTCCTTACTGGTGTCAATAAAAGTGGAAAACATTGAAATTTGGTTATTGTTGAACTATTCAATGCAGCTCAAGAAATAAGGCATTTTGCAAAGTATAGAAACCCATGCAAAGTTGCTTGAGCCTATTTACAACTACAGACTGTACCAATTACCATGTACCAATTTCAAAATAAGGAGCCCTGTTAGGTTCTTAAAAACTTTAAGTGATTTGCTTACACACAAACAGTAAACCTTCACCACACTTGAGAATTCGCAGAGCACACAACCAAAATGAAATACACAAAAAGGAAATAACACAGAGGAATAACCAAATGCCTAGCTGATGGACCACTAGGACTTCATAACAGACATAAATAATCTACAGAAAAGCTGCAAATTGAATTATTTATACTTTAAAATTATACTTTAAAAGCTACAATCAAGTTGGGATTTGCTTTGGCATAAGGTCATTTCTAAATATAAAACAGCATCAGCTAATGTGCAGTGGCAGTGTAACATTAGAAGACATTTTCTCATTGTATATCAAGTGTGCTGAGGTACAGGTGTTCATCATTATAAATGTCTTCATCAATTGAGTATTGTTAGGTACTGCAGAGAAAACACAGCACTTTCCTTAATCTGATTAGTATGGGCATATTACATCTTTAGCAATCCCAGAAAGTAAATATGTTGATTCTGTAAATCACTCAAAGAAATGTTACTAAAATATATTTACATTAGAATGTTGAAATCTTGAGGTGACAATATTAAATTTCTCTTTTCTCATATTGTGCAAGCATACACAATAATTCATAATTATTTCTAACATAAATATTTCTTCTCCATAAAAACAGGATCTGTATTTCAATTTCTGAATCAATCATTTTGTGTTATCTAGAACTTTTCTGTAAAATTGTGCAAAACAAAAATCATCCCTTCATTATAAAGCTAAAAAGTAAGGATTACACGACAATTATCAGTATAACTGGACAGATGCATTAAATATACTTGTATGACAAAAAAAAAAGTTCTACTGTTACTCGAATGTAATCAGGTACAGGGAAAAGTAGAAACACAGTACACACACAGTACACACACAGTACACACACAGTACACACACACAGTACACACACACAGTACACACACACAGTACACACACACAGTACACACACACACACACACACACACACACACACACACACACACACACACACACACACACACACACACACACACACACACACACACACACACACACACACACACACACACACACACACTGCATACCACCAAATAAAACAAGCGTAAAAACAAACATAACTTTCTGCATTCAATATGCAAAACAAACACACCTAGAGAATACCAAAAAGATATACTACACAAATGGAGATATTAGTGTGCCACTACACATGCATGCACAGGCTTGCTACAGATAAGCATAAGAGTTGGTGCAGCGACAGGGGGTCTGCATTGATGCCACAGTGATGACCTCCAGCTCTTTAGTTGCGGGGCTTGACCTGTGCTGTCCACCCTGCTCCTCACAATGATCCATGGGCCCTGGCCCTTGTGGTGGTGCAAACACATTCAGCCCAAACGCAAAGGGTCCTGGCCCACCTGAGGTTACGGTCGCTGCCAACTCCATGGTCATGCTTTCCACCTGGACCTCTCCAGCATCGCCCTGTAGCCCATTCCCATTCAGCAATTCTGGTGGCATGCCCAAACCTATGAATCAAAAGAGGCAGAGACAAATAAAGCAAAGGATTATATTTTTAAAAATAATTTCCTTCTAATCTTCAGACTTGTAAACCAGTTTAAAATGTCAGACTGGAAAGCTATCCCACTTAGCAGGCTTCAGTTGCAACAAAATCTCCTGTAGGTTTGAATGATTGTCTATGTTATCCCTGTGATTGAGTGGTGACCTTTTCAGGGTGAATGCCAGTATAGAGGATAAGACACCTCTTATCACAGAAACTGGATGGATTTAAAACTGGAATTAAAATGTCCCCTGCCTTTTAAGTGTTAAAGAACCTTAATTCTTACATGTCGTCCATTTCAAATTGCAAATGCATTACAGCATTGCTTAATTAAATAAGTTATTGGTTTTTGAATGGTACATATTTGTGAGTGAGTCATTTCAAGTTGATTCCTGATGCTTAAATAAAATAAGTTGTGTGAAGACAACTACAGACTGGAATTTTTTAATCAACATATTGGGTACACTCAATATTATGTACATTATATTATTTGAAGTCATTATTTGAGATCTTTCACACACAGAACCCACTTGGTGTAATGCTGTATGTGTATTTGTCTTAAGCATGTATAGCAATTTCAGCGATGCTGCCAAATCTTAAACACTGTTCTTTTAAGAAACAAAATCCCAAACTATGAAGAAAAAAATTGAATTGTTTCGTGCCTTACCATTAGGTCTAGCCTTCTTCACTGGGTTTGCTTCTATGCCATTGAATGACCGCTTTCTGTTGGACATGCAATTTAAGAAGCTGCGACCCTGTATAGTGGGGTGAGCGTGGCCCCCTTTTTGAGTCATGCCATTCAGAAAAGCTTCGTTATGGGACTGAGCCATGTTTTGTTGGAAGTTCTGGGCATTGGAGAGAATCTCAGCGCACTCCTGGAATCCCTGGGCGTGGGCCAGGTCAGCAGCAGTCAGCCCACTGGCATTCCTCATACTGCACAATGGGAAGAGAAAGTGTCAGAAGCACTCACTGTAGTTTTGATTTACACAAATAAAAAAATAAATAACACAGACCCACACATACATAACCACATACACACACACAGATTCATTGAACAAATATTCACACACAGACAGACACAAGGATGTATAGAAATAGCTGCTCTACCCTCTCACATCCTCTTCGTCATCTTGATGAGCAATGACGACTGATCCCTTTTGGATCATTTGCATCTTCCAAAGAACATTAAAGTTTCCAAATAATTGGGGAAACATGTCTGCTGCAAAAGGGACATGATTGAAACAACTGAAGGTATGCACCAATGTATATGAATGCGTACCTTAAATGATCTGACAAGAGTTATAAGATCCAGTGAAACCAAAGGAGATGTGTAAAGCTTTCAATGATGTCTTGCAGGAAAACATAATATCAACGTGACATCAAGAAGGATTTTGCAAAGGGTAACGATGCTCAAGGATTTCTTTAGTGTTGCATCAAGATAGAATATAATGGTGTTCATCTTCCAAATACATGTGGCAATAAGAGCACTTTGAGTGTATACGAATGTATGATATATACAAAGTAGCTGTGTGCAAGGTGGAAGGGCTAAAACTGGGGGGAAAAAGCTGGATTGCTTAAAACCAAGTCAGGCAAGGTCAAGATCAAGTTTCAGTGGATAATTATACAAAGCAAACAGGGTTTTTCAGGGGAACTCCTTTAAATGAATGGTTGGAAGGGAGAATGAAACAAGGACAAACTGCAAACTTCAAGCATCAGAATTGTGGAAGTTTTCTCTTGAAAAGATGGAGCTCTCCAGACACAATCTTCATCTTGTTTTAAGAGCGAAGTACAAGAGAATGAGAAGTCTGAAACCACTACCTTAAGAGACATTCCTACTCCAAGTCTAGTCTGTGCATTACGTACAGTTGTGTAAATTATACCCAATTGCAGCAGGAATATAGTGATTTTCTCAGTGCAATAATGAATGAGCAAACAGTGGTGTGACTGGGTCATGTTTGAGCTGTAACTTGATATTGTATGAAAGCAATTTTACTTAACAGTAAAACTAAAAAAGATAACTAGTCTCATCATTATAATTTTAATACTATGTGAATCAAACTCCTTTCTATATGTTGTAGTTGCAGTTATTTAATAAATATATTCTTAGATATAAAATAATCTTTTACTGCTATATAATTATTTTAGAAGTCAACATTTGAGAAGGATGTAAAATAAAAAAAAAAAATCCTAATCGATGCCTTTCAGCTTAATAATGAAAAATTCTCTACATTTTATTGGCCAATTATAAAACAATACTCGGCTTGTTCTGTATCTGAATCCCACCACACTAGTAAATTAGTTTTTTAATGAAACAACAAAGTCTTTGTCAAAGAATTAGGACTTTTAGCGAATGTCCAATTTCTTACTCTATATTAGAAATGTGAAATGTGTTTTTTTAATGCATAACTGCGCTAGATAATAAGTCCTGTCCATACCTAGTGGGTTTAACTACTCACTGTTGAGTTGCAAAGTACAAAGTGGCATTAGCTTCCACACAAGACACAAATTTAAGTACACATCACTGTTAGGTCATTCATTGTGTTTAGGAATTGTTCTTTCTTTGCATTTATATCAAAACAGTTGTGCAATTAAACATTTAAAAAACTAATGCACATGAATAACATTTTGTAGACGTTAATATTGAAAATAAACAAAACAATTAAAATCACAATAACTTGTTGCACATTACCCGTCCCCTTTAAATTAACGCTTCCAAAGGATTATTTAAAAAAAATGAATTAATATTGAAAACCATTTTGTGGAAAGGTAGATGAATTGGTCTCACAAAGGAATATGAATTGTATTATAGAAACTACATTAATTTAACCTCAATGCAACAATTTTGTATTAAAAACAAATGTCTCTAATCTAAAAGGCACTAATGAATATTACATACAATACTATATATATATATATATATATATATATATATATATATATATATATATATATATATATATATATATATATATAGTATTGTATAAATTATTATTTTATCCTTTATACAATATTCTGGTACTAGTATTATGTCACTTTTCCCCTGCTTAATGGTACCTGAAATGCCTCTGGAACTAAACACATGTTGAATTAATTCAGATTAAATCTCACCAAATCTTTTCCATCTACATAACTGACTACATGTCCTCTATTTACTAACAGTAGAGTAATTTGAGGTGGGTGACTCCATCTGTCTCTTAGATAGTAAATGTTTATGGACACATCGGCTGTCACAGAAATTCACACAGATTTTTTGTTATCCAAGTTTATTGTAAGAGATTTTTAGGGTAGTTTTGGACAAAAGGTACTAAAGTTTTATGTATAACAAAAGAACATAAGAAAAGAAAAGGTTTGGGGTTATTTTAAGGTTCTGATAGACAAAAAAGATCAGCTAAGATAATCTGAAATAGATGTAAAAAGTTTGAGCCATTTCAAAGAGCAGACTGGTACAGTCAAATTCTGCTCAAATCAGATGCAAAATTGGAAAATACATTTTTCAAGTGTACAAATATCTCCTTAAGTGTTATTACATTTCTTAAGCAAATCCCCAGTTGTGAGCTTTATTTTACTCTAGAATTTAACATTAATTTGTTTCTTAACCTTCCTTCAAGTTAAATTATTAGATGACTCCATCATAACCCCTTTACAGTATCTTAAAACCACTATTCCTTAAGTGAGACCTAACATCTACAATATGCACTGACCCGACAAAATGATTACTCCAAATTTTGGTGTGTGATTTTTAAAAAGGAAGCGTTAATTCTTTGTAAATGCCTGGTATGCTTTGCTTTTTCCGTCCTAAGCAAATATGTATCTTCTCTAACTATCGTCTAACTTTCCAGAGGCAGCCTATTATCATGCTACTGGTTGACATGGGACTCACGTGATTAAACCTGTCCATATAAAGGGCTCCTACGGTTAGTTCACAAAATCAAATACAAAAATCATAAAATAAAAGCAAAAACTAGATACAAGAACAATCATGGATAATAAGCAAAGCATGCAGGTCTAAAAACTTTAATTTTGATTTATTAAAACCTAGCATTAAAACCAATCACCGCAAGAAATACCTCAACAGTTTGCCAGTGTGTAGATAGGAAGCGATAGTGAGAACACTCAATGCCACAACAGTGCGGCTATCCCAGGGAACGGGGCAGACTCAGCAGTGTCTATTCTCCCCCTTTCTAGGATTACTTGAAAAAACCAAGTCATTTCCAATTCAATGGCTGCAAAACATTAAGACGTATGGTTCTGTTTTTGTTAACAGTATAGAAAACGTTTTTTTTGTAACTTATTGTCACTTTCAAGGAGAAGGCGACAAAGATTAGATGTCAAAACAGACTATGATATTGTATAGGGTTAATACTGTGACATACAAAATAAAACATTTTTGTAGAAAGTAAAAATACTGGATACAGTGAAATGACAGTGAATAACCATTGCAACAGGATTAGTGTTAGCATTATACAGTTAATAGTTCAGTACATGGTGCAAATCTACATCTCATATGCTGCTCCAAGCCTCCATCTCTGAGCTACTCTCAGCAACATCAGCCTAGAACACTGTCCTGCCTTCTGCTAGCTCACTAATGAACCAGTTTACACCTTTGAGGCTCATGACAAATTAAAGAAAACTGATCAAAAAAAATGTGATTTGACAGAAATTAAATGTGGGGGAATTCAGAATAACAACAAAATTTAAAAAATATTTTGACCATTTTTAAATTGTTAATATGTTTTAAACCAACTAGATTACGTTACAGATGGGCATTTACTATGAGAGCATTATTTTTCATATTGTGATACTGAGATTTGTATTACAATTATTAATGGTGCAGTTAGGATCCTGTTTGTCTCAATTAGTTAACTAGTTACACAGAAGAGTTTAAATAAAAGTATGGACAATTGGAAGCAGTTCTGATGTCAGTGAGGCAGTATCATATGCTGCTGGATCCTCCAATCAATGATCACTCCTGCTGAAGTGTGCCAACACCTTAAAGTGTGGTTCAAACCACAACTGTTCCAGTCCAATCCAGACAAGACAATTCAGATATAATACCCACTGTCCCACTATGCAATTAAACAAAAATAAGCATCATATGAGAATGTGGACACTTCCCTCTCCTGGCATTCACGAAACAAGGACATGTAGTTCAGACTCCAAGTAAAGTAAAGTTTGAGTTGAGCTCTTGTACGATTCAGCATAGCCACCTTTAAATGTAAAACACATGAAATTGTTTTCATTGATAGACGATATAGACAGTGGACTTCTATGATATATTTTAAAAGGAAGCTAATTTGACAAATTTGCAGTCGACCTGCTGAACCACTACTGATCTGCGGGTGACCATGATCTGTAATTTTGTGAATCATCTGGCAACACAGTCAGCCATAACCAGCTGTAAGGGTGTGTGAATGCTGAATCAGTGGTGGAGGCAGATGGTGAGAGAGAGCTCTCCAACTTGCTTTTGCCTAATGAATCAAATGATTTTTCAATTTAATGTGTTTTTCTCTCCCACAAGCAGGACAATGACGCTAGTGCAAGGAAAAGCAGTGTTAATGATTTTTTTTTTTTTTTTTTTACACACTTTGAGTTGCATCCAAGACAAGACTAAACAAAATGAGTTGAACAGGAAGTGCCATGTGATGCAGCAAATCTATTTTTTATGAAGTGATAAATGTATCAGCCAACATTTAATTACTGATATACTGGCATTGGCTTAAATGTCAGCCAGTTAATGACAAGACACTGCAGAACAGGAAAGCCAAACGAAGTTAGAAGTCATTTAAAAATAGTGTCACTATTTAAGTTTGTCAACCAAAAAACAACTTGATTTCATCAATTAATGTCCTACACAGTATGTATCTTACATTTGTTTGTAATAAATCAGAACAATCCATATTTTGTTTCTATTTTCTTCTGATGTATGGCTGATATATCTTGTTTTAAATACCAATTTTATTATCTGCCTCAAAACACTTTTGTCTGTCAGGCTGCAACAGCATCACTGTTAATGGTTAAATTTTGAGGCATTGGTTCTAATTTGAAAATGTGATGATTAATGTTGAAATGATTTCTTGTTAACTGGAATTTATCTTCTCAGCATTTGGTGAAACAAATAACTAATCGTCAATGAGCTTTAGCACCTTTGAAATTTAATTAGCCATTTAGTTATTATAGCGTAATGAGCCAGTTTCACTGTGGATAGTGTCTTAGATGTGCAACAACCGGGATATTAATGGATCTTCAAAAATCTGTTTAAAGAAACCATAGGCAATGTCCACTCAAATAACAAGAAATCTTGAAGGACAAACTGAAAAACAAGCCGGTATCCAATTTATCAAATATGATGCAGGTTTGAACCTGGAATCAAGAAAAGACTCTTCTGGAATGATGGCAAAGGAAAATTTAAATTAAATTAGTTTTACAATAACTATATTTCTTTTTAAAAAATGGGAAACTATATCTGTAATTTGTCTGGTAAATTGTAATTGCTGTGGGTTATAGACATTTATACAACTGCGCATTATGTAGTCAATTTTTGAATTGTTAAGAGCAATTCAAAATTTAGAAACCAAACCCATCTGAACCTGCATTTATGATAATGACAATTTGAATGTAGCAATTTGTAAACTGATCTAACTTTGTGTCTTTGTGACTCCTAATTAGGCTATGGGGCATCTCTTTTGAAGTATACATTTTATTTATCCTATTAGGAATACCTCAAAACATTTTATATATTTGGTCACAGATGTTTGACACAAACCTAATTAAGAAATATGTTTTAAGTTATTTTGTCATGAGCCTCATTCCCACCTCCTGTGCCTTAGTTTCCCTCCCAGTTGTGCCCCACTACATTTGTGGGTAATGAGTTAAGACATGACTTTATATAATAAACTAGACTGAACACAATATCTGTCATATGCTGGGGGGGGAATCACACATGTTCATCACATCATGTTCATCACTTATACATTATTACTCAACAGCTGATGACCAAATGCACATCTGCCTCAACAAGAAATAAAGCATTGATTAAACATGTCTGCACAAATGCATTGGATTGAATTTCCAACGCAGCCAAAGCAACCAGAGGTTTCATATGTCATTTACAATCTGAGTTAAAAATCAATGTCTCATTTTTCAGAATCAAACTGTAACAATGCATAAAAGAAAAAGGTTTTTATTATTTTTTATTATTATTTGTCACGATTGGATATATAGAGTAGCAAAAACCTACACGGAATATATTGTACATTGGCTTTACCCTTAAAGTGGTGGTATGGTTTGCCTTCCTTATAATAACCAACAGAAACCTTTGATTCAGTCAGTTTAGTAAACAAATGTAATAGCATCAAATCAAAAGGTTTTACTCAAAGTAGCAGCTAACAGGTGCTTAAGAAAAGAGAATTCACTGACATTATACTTCACTGACATTGTACTTATAGCACAATATGCCCGAGTAACATTTGCTCAATGGCAATGTTTGGTGAGCTCAAATTTTTTAGGTCACATCATGACCATTTCAGCGATCATAGAATAGATAAATATAGAAGATGCTATGATATCTATGATCTCCCTGGTTGTTTGGAGTCTCTAGACATAGTATGTTGTCGGAACAATAGGGAATACAGCTTGTTGCAAAGTATGAAAGTGCAAGTCAAAGAATAGCAGTTTACATAAGCAAAAACTAGTGAATCTATTGTAAATATAATAAATCAAATGATGTTGCTTTTAATATCTTAATATATTTTCACTAAAACACAATTTACTTTAGCCAGACCAAATATGAAACTGATTTTCAAACAATGAATAAGCTCCTGATAAATTAAGCTTGCAAACGTGTACAAAAGACAGTTCTAGCAACAGCTAAATTAAGTCCTGAGATCATTGAGGTGCCTTTTAGAAATACTAAATATGAGAGGAAATAATTCTATATAAGTACTAGTATAAGTACTTATAATGTATTCGTATCTCCCTTAAGTTCTTGGATCCATATTTAGAAAACAGAAAGGATGGGGTAAATCTTCAGGTGCACCAACAGTAAGAGAAACCACAAAGGAATATAAAAAGGTGTGGCTGATCCTTACAACTGAGAAAGATTATTTATCCACTTCCTAAAATAGCAATGGAAACGGAGTTAAATTCATAATTTAGTATGTATTTGAATATTTATTCAATTTACTACATTGCCTTTTTAAAATATGAAACTAATTCTATTCTAGTTTAATATTATTATCTATATCTAGAGAAGGTTATAATGACAAGAGCTGATACTTTAGTCAAAACTGGACTAACTGCTCTTGCAGGTATTATACAGTTTCCTACAATGTCAAGGTATCAGACTAGTTATGCATGATCGATGCATTTTCATTTTCTGCAACAGATCTGTAGCCTGTTTATATTTGTGCTTCAGAAAAAAAGGCAGCGTGCATTTAGTCATTCAGTCAAATTCTTTATGTAAAACACTAAACAAAACAAATGTTAACAAAGAGAACAACTCTAGATTTAACAAAGATCATGCGATATGGTCTACTAGGCTAAGAACAGTTTATCAACCATTACATTAAGCTGTCCTTGTGTTTGTCTAATAATTTCTTGATTTTATGAAGCTATTATTCAATATAAAAAGGCTTAGTGTAAAGTTATTTACTGACTTGTAATGTGAAGCTCTTCCTTGATTTACTCAGGTAAGATAATTGTTAGCTGAATGTAAATGAGAGGTAGTTCTAAAAATCACTATGTATGAACCTCATGGTTTTACTAATATTATTAGACATAGGACAACTTAATGAAAATTGTTGTAATGATAAACAACAATTTCAAGGATTAACAAAAATTGTATCACATTTTCAAAGGAGCGCCACCAAATCTGTTCATATTTAACATCTCGTGATCAAACTGATCCGAGTTAGAGAGTTTTAAGAATCAACTTTATATTTTTATATTGTAACAATCTGCAACCGAAACTATTTTAGATTAAACCTCCTTCTAAACCATGTGCCCATCATTAAAAGATTTGCAGGGTGCAGATGTTTTATACAATTCTCAGACATACAATCACAACAACAAACATATAATAGCAAGGTGTTTTATTTATTGTATCTATATTTAAAATTCTACACTTAGTTCGATCTTCTATTGAAATGCTGGTATGTAACAATATAAACAGCATTGATTGCTTATTGAATATATAGCCTAAAGAGATCATCTGTAAAGATTATAATAGAGCAGCTTCCTTATGGCAGGGTATGCATATGACAACCAATGTAATGATCCAAATCTTATAAACTTTTACGTTTCTATGTTTCACAAAAGAAAATTGTAACATTTAAATGCTCTTCTTCATTTGCAGATCATCTGACTTATTCGTATGCATCTTTATGGAAACAGGATATAAACCTTTAAATGTTGTGACTGCTCTGATTTGAGTTTGATGGCGATCCCTTGTAAAGGTGTAACAGATGTTGGATAGGACAGAAGAAGAGAAATGAGCACATGGGAGGGATCACAGAACTTACTCAGCCTTTGCTCCCTGAATCAAGAGAGCGTTGATACACTCCAGACTGCCTGCACGAGCAGCCTTGTGGATGGGCGTCTCGCCCACATAGTCCTGAAAGGTGACAAAACACTGCAGTTACACACTAAAAAGCATGTTGTTCTTTTTTTGTTGTTTGTTTGTTTTGGGGAGGGGGTTAACTCCAGGTTCTGAATTTTTCATTCAGACTTCACCCGACAGTACACATTTACAGTCACACATTAGGAGAGTTCAGATGAAAAAACACACCAGGAAGGCTGTTTTTAACTACCAGCACTATTCTACTGTGCAACAACAATCTGTTCAAATTATGAATCCAAGAGAGGGAAGGTCATAAATCTCCCAACCGTCATGGTTTGTTTGCTGAGTAAATTCATTGCCAGTTATTAAAAAGAAAGCGTTTCATGTTGACGACAACATGTTATGTCATTGTGACCTACTAATCTGAATTCTCCAGGCAGTGTAGTGGAGTATGAACTACAGCTCCAGTGCCTGAGTCTGTTTATGAAAATGCCATTAAGGGGAAAATGTGTGAGGAGCAAAATCACAGAACAGTTGAGAGAGCAACTGCAATCTCAGAAAATGACATAAAATAAATAATCTGATTATAATTCCAATAAGTAGGAGTAGGTCTGTGAGGGTCATGACCCATATTTAGAATGACCCTCCTTGAAGAGATTTGTCTGACCATACAATCTGGTCTGCTCTTTTTATTAATGCCTGTGTGATTTGTTGTACCCGTCATCCTTCTCTTACACTCCCCCTGTGGAAAGTACTGACTTCTTTGTGCCATTGTCGTATATGTACTTTGCGATAGATCTTGTTTACATGTGGTTCTGCACGAAATATCAAATTCCTCTAGACATTACGTGTTAACTTTTGCGATTTCCAAAGTGTTAAACTGAGCCATTTCATTCTCTTGTGTAAAATAAGCATGCATATATGTCGTTGAGTGTGTATCCAATTCTCACACCTGTATGTTAATATCTGCACCAGCTTGGAGTAGCCATAATAAGCACTCAGGGTGGCCTCCAAATGCAGCAATGTGAGTGGGTGTCTGTGCAAATCTGGACGTCACAGTGTTCACGCCACAGCCCACCTGAACCAGACGCATCACACACTCCAGCTGTAAAAGAGACAAGGGCAATGCATAGAAAGATTAAGTGCAATGATTCATTAATTGCTTTCCTAGACAGCACTGGTGTGGACAAATATCATATAGTAGCAGGCTGGGGCAAAAACGCTAAATTGTAATGTGTACCTACTCAGTTTGACTCTTCCTAATTCTTGTTTTTGGTCTTGCATCCAACAGTTTGCATTCCATGCTGCCCTCCTCAAGTGTAGTTTATATAACTGGGAAAAACAATTTTAGCCAAGCAAGTGTGTGCATGGGTATAAGTTTTGGTGAGGATCAAACACTTAATTTTGCATCATTTTGTATGCTCCATTTTTGTATTTTGTGCATCTGTTTATGATGTAAACGTCTTTATTAGATTCAAACACCAAGTGACAATTCCTAATATAATACAGTATAGCTCTCAGGCATTCTGTATTGGCTTCAAACATTCTCCTGTAGATCAACTTTTCTTATCATATTATCATTCATAATATCCTGTTGATTAAGGACACATATAGGCCTGATTTAGTTTTTTTTTTTTTTTTTTTAAATAAAAGTCCTCTGCTTCTTTCTTGTTTTGTATATGTGTGTAGTAAAGTTGACTTGAAAGTTGCTTCATTTTAACCAGACGTTTTCATTATATCTATATACTTGACAAGTATTCGAAACAAACATGCTCCGGAAACCATCTGCTTTAACATTGACGGAGCTAAACGTTAAACGTTAGCAGCTGGTTTAACATTTCAAACATGTCTGTCAGCTTCTCGTCTGTGGGCCGTTAATGTTCCCGCTCACCGACATACTGCAACCCAAAGCTTACTAACATTTAAGCTGCTGTCTATTACAATATAAATACACATACATGTTCGAAAGGAGGAAAAACGATAAAATAACCCTAGCTCTAAGTTGGTGGAATGAACGTTAATAGCCTATTGTTCGTCTCAGTGAACGATGGCTGCGGTTTTATTCCAATCAGTAAAACATCAGGAAATGGCCGAAACGAGGTTCGTATCGGGAAGCGGCATTCTTGGCGTTTTCTCGGCATAAAGAACAAAGCATTTACATCTGTAAATATATAAGAAGACCGACACACAGAAAGAAGGCTGCTCCGTTAAAGCATTAGAGACCTATGGTTACCTTTCCGAAATGAGCGGCCCAGTGTATGGGCGTCCAGCCGTAGAAGGTGTCCTCCACGGAGAGGTCAGCCGGGTTTGAGCTGCACTGAAGGAGGGAGCACAAAGAACCGACATCTCCATCCCTGCATGCCCGGTGCAGCGGGAAGCGGGAGTTCAATACCTCCTCACTAGAGAATCCAGATTCGATTGCCGCCGACATGGTAGCAGGATGGATACAAAAGAAAATCTAACTACTGCAGTGCGAGCAGCAAATGAACGAGCTATTGTGCATGTAGGTGTGTGAGAATGCACGCCGGCTGCTGCGTGTTTCTGCCTGACAACACAAACGCCCCGGAGTGAAACTTGAGATGCTGCCGAGTGAGTCGCAAACTACGAACTGGATCTCACGCGAGACCGCTCGGCTCCTCTTTGTTACAGGCAGCCTCTGGTTGCAGCGCTATCTTAAAGGGATAGTTGTGTATTTTTGACATGAAGCTGTATAGCAGGGATCTCAAAGTCGCGGCCCGCGGGCCAAATGCGGCCCGCCAGACGCTAGTTTGAGGCCCCCGCCTTGATATGAAAGTCTAATGTTAGTGCGGCCCGCGAGAGTTTAGTACGGTGGCCGGGAACCCTCATTGCTGCAAATAAAAGAAACGCTGCAAACAAAAAGAAACGGTGCTGCAAATAAAAGGAAACTCCACACCGGAAGTGAATTACCGGGGACTATTATTGGCGGTGCACCTGTAGTTTTTTATGTGAGCAAAGAAGAAGAATACTAAGAGGAGGTGTTGTAAAGCAGAAGTAATTAGGGGGCAAATAATTGTTTCTCCAGTAGTTGCCGCTATATGAACATTATGGCTGGCAAGGATGATTGCTGAAGAAGACTGGAGGTTCCGCGCATGTGCGGGTTGTTGTTCTCCCCGTGACTGAGAGGGATTTATCGTTTTTTCGAATCCGGATAAAACATGGACACTCGGCATCTGCGTGTTGTGGTCATTTTCATTGGCAAGTTACCACATATTTTTTGGAGGAATACGAAGAAGAAACAATTATTTGCCCCCTAATTACTTCTGCTTTACAACACCTCTTCTTCGCTCACATAAAAAACTACAGGTGCACCGCCAATAATAGTCCCCGGTAATTCACTTCCATTGTGTAGTTTTCTTTTATTTGCAGCATGGAGGGTTCCCAGTCACCGTAGTTAGCACTACCTCCGTGCTAAATAGTTAGGTCTGTGTCATTCGAAGGCCGACAGCTTCGGAGCACCCGGACTATACCGGCAACGTGACCGTGCCCACGGTGCTCAAGTGCAAACCGAACTGTAGACTGTAGACTTTGGCGCTCTCTCGTTGGACGAGAGTCTACAGTTTGGGCCAATCGGAAGCCCGGATTGTCTACAGTTTGTCTGCAGTTACGGGCCGCCGGCCAATCGGGAGCCCGAATTGTCTACAGTTTGTCTCGTTACGGGCCGGCCAATCGGAACCCCGGATTGTCTACAGTTTGCCTAGTTACGGGCCGGCCAATCGGAAGCCCGAATTGTCTACAGTTTGCCTAGTTACGGGCCGGCCAATCGGAAGCCCGGATTGTCTACAGTTTGTCTAGTTATGGGCCGGCCAATCGGAGCCCGCGATGCCCAAGTTTTTTTTTTTTGTTTTTTTTTACGACGTTTACGCTGTTACCTGGCAGACTCCGAGAGAAAGTCGTTCATATTTTTGCCGAGTAGTAATTGTAAGTGGACGGTTTTGTACGGTTGTTTTCGAGAGCAATAAGCAGTTTTTTAAAACATTTTTAGGCATTTTTTCCCGGTTTCGTAGCTTAACGTCGGCGGTTTGCGGGCGTCTAGCGGAGGTGTTAGCGAGATATCGGACGAGGTAAGTTACTTTTATTTTTATATTCTTGCGTGCCATTGCGGTGTTTTGATATACAACTGATACCGTATATACGGACCTTGTGTGAAATTAATATTTGAAAAATGACCCTCCCGTTATTGCCGAAAACAGGCTATGGTAGCGGTATATTATTCCGCCATAACGGCGTTTCGATATTTTACAACTTGGTTATAACTGTATTTATAACTTTATATTCTGGGGAAGATACCGTTATTTTGGCATTATAATTACTTGGGTATAACGTTGTATTATGGGGACCAAATGTTATTACGACGTATGTGTGTGTATGGTTGTTTGTGGCTGTAACGTTAAGAGACGCGATGTTATCTTTTCAGGAGCGTCGAGACCAGAGAACCTATACTGTTTTACAAGTTTTACACTCACTACTGTAAGTTATACGTCATGGGTTAGTCAAGTTTCATATATATCTTCAGCTGAAAAGCTATATAGAATATTTGCAAAATCGTGTGGGACGTATTTAGTATTGAATTACAGTGTACATCAGGTTTCGAATTATAAATTCGACTCTATGGAGGTCTCTATTTAAAAAAATAAAAAAATAAATGCGTGCTTTTCTAGACCAAGGAAAAAAAGCGCACTTTTGCGCGCTGTGTGTGCGCCCGCCCGTGTATGAAAGCTCATACACGGGCGCGCGCACACACACATCGCCATTTTTGTTTGTTTTTCTGTTTTTTACGTTTTTTGATTTATGAGCAGTTGTTCGAGTGTGTTTCAGCCATATTTATTTATTTTATTTATTTAGACTTTCTGGGTGACCGGTTTTTGTCAATTGGTGATAGCAGCGCCTCCTGAAGGCTGATTGGCTCCTGGCATTTACTCAGTAACTGTGGAGCTAAGTGCCGTTGCCATGACGACATCTTTCAACCTACAGAAATAAAAAAGTCAATCAGCGCGACCAGGGCTGTTAAATGTATGACCTACCATTATTTCTGATTGAGTTAAAGTGACTGCAGCAGTTGTCAGTGTCAATTGGTTTTTATCAATAACTCCATCGATCCATATAAGTAGGAAATGAAAGTTTTATTTATATTTATATGGTGACATATTTAAGAGACCTCCACAGAAAATTAAGCTTGCTTCTTTTATCATTCCAACTATGGTGTACATTGTGCATAGCCCCTCCATCCATTACATTTTTTTTTTTCACTTAGGGGAGAGAAAAAAAGTGTCAGCCAGCATAATACCACTGCATAATTACATGTACAATTATTGCAGAATTACATGCATACAATATGATTTACCTTCACAAAGCCTGTTTCAATTGATAATGTCAGAGGTGAAGATTTTGTAATGACAGTGAACATGCAGCACTATGAGTTTGTCTTCCAGACACCCAAAAATGGACCCCTTGATGCCTGTCTTGTGCATTTTGGACAAAAACCTGCCACAAGACAGGCAACAATGCCTCCTTAAGCCATCCAAGGAGGCCAAGGCGATCCAGTCCAGGCCTTCACACCTCCCACAGGGTGACAGTAGTTTGAGAGACCCTAAAACAGCGTATGAAGAAGGTAATATTTGGGAGTCATAGATGTGTTTCCATCCTGCGTTTACAGCACAGTCATGATAATCAAAAGCAGAGCATTAGAAACCTTTTGTGTTCAACTTGTCTTCAGCTCAAAGGAGATGCCGGTTGGTTACACCAAATCCAACTGAGGTGCAGTGCCTGGGCCAGCTGGTGTTGACCTTTGGAAAATACAACGGAAAAACATTCAAATGGCTGGCAGAAAATGATGTGGGGTACATTAAATAGTAAGTATGTTGTTGCAGTGCATAGTGTGTCAGTGTCTATCATTGTGTTTTTCGTGAACTAATGTTATGTAATGTTTAGTGTCCTCGATCGCCACATCAAGGAGAGCCGCCATCCTGAGAGGAGGCCCATTAATAATGAGCGGGTGAAGGAGCATCTGTTGAAATATGTGCAGCATTTTTCTGCCATTTCCTGCCGCTTGGAGGTAAATGTGGACAAGGCCATCTATGGACAGGGTCGCTTCAAGTCCTTCACCTTTCAGGAGATGTGGAAGTGGTACAGTCTGCACAAACATCTCACTGCCGACCCACAACTTGGCAGTGACCACGAAAGGAAGATGGCTCAGGAGGCATACGTGTCGGTGAAGCAGTGGCTGGCCATGAAGGAGGAGGACATCACAGCCATATCCTTGAAGAGGTTTAGGCTATACATCCTTGACAAGGAGGTAGGTTAAGGTACTTATAGTTTAAAAAAATCCACAGTGCATTACCAGTATAAATGTAAAAGCTGAAATTCAACTGTATATTATAGAAACATCAGGAAATGGCCCACCCTACAACAGCTGCCACCTCCACTGTCTCCAAGGCCCCTGCAGCCATATCAGCCTCCACATCCAAGGCCCGTGCAGCCGTATCAGCCTCCACCTCCAAGGCCCCTGCAGCCGTATCAGCCTCCACATCCAAGGCCCGTGCAGCCGTGTCAGCCTCCACCTCCAAGGCCCCTGCAGCCGCCTCGGCCTCCACCTCCAAGGCCCGTGCAGCCGTATCAGCCTCCACATCCAAGGCCCCTGCAGCCGTATCAGCCTCCACCTCCAAGGCCCCTGCAGCCGTATCAGCCTCCACCTCCAAGGCCCCTGCAGCCGTATCAGCCTCCACCTCCAAGGCCCCTGCAGCCGTATCAGCCTCCACCTCCAAGGCCCGTGCAGCCGTATCAGCCTCCACATCCAAGGCCCCTGCAGCCGTATCAGCCTCCACCTCCAAGGCCCCTGCAGCCGTATCAGCCTCCACCTCCAAGGCCCCTGCAGCCGTATCAGCCTCCACATCCAAGGCCCCTGCAGCTGTATCAGCCTCCACCTCCAAGGCCCCTGCAGCCGTATCAGCCTCCACATCCAAGGCCCGTGCAGCCGTGTCAGCCTCCACCTCCAAGGCCCCTGCAGCCGTATCAGCCTCCACATCCAAGGCCCGTGCAGCCGTGTCAGCCTCCACCTCCAAGGCCCCTGCAGCCGCCTCGGCCTCCACCTCCAAGGCCCGTGCAGCCGTGTCGGCCTCCACTTCCAAGGCCCGTGCAGCCGTGTCGGCCTCCACCTCCAAGGCCCCTGCAGCCGCCTCGGCCTCCACCTCCAAGGCCCCTGCAGCCGCCTCGGCCTCCACCTCCAAGGCCCGTGCAGCCGCCTCGGCCTCCACCTCCAAGGATGTTGGATTGTATTCACACTTATTTGTAGTTCTATTTATATTTTATTCTTTGTTTTCTTCTGATATACAGTGCACTAAGGTCAATAAAGAGGCCCGTTATACAGTAACAGTGTGTTCTGTTGGTTCATTCCAGTCAAAGAATGCATCATTAGACGCTTTTAACTGATTTTATTTCACAAGCCATTTTAAAAACATAACAGCAAATACCAGGTTGTATGGCACATACATTTTGAACAAGGCATTTTAAACAAATAAGGCATCCAGTTGTAGGACAAATTCATGAATTTATAACCATGAGGCCTTTATTAAGGTCAAAATTAAAATAAGAACAATGTTTTGTAATATTTGCTTTTTTTCCCCTCAACAAGGCATTTTAACAAAAAAAATAATGGCATCCAGTTGCATGCCACATTCATTAACAATAAACCATAAGGCCTTTATTAGGATAAAAACATGCAGTACAGTATAATACAGTAATACTTTGTTTTTACAAAGAAGTGTCATCAGGTTGTGTCACCCCTTTAAGGAAGATCCAAATAAGAGAAAAAAAATCATAAAAATAATGAAGATAAATGTTTAATTGAGTCCAAACAGGGCCAAAGAACAAACAGTTGCACAAATGCCAAATGTTTCATCACAAGCCAGATTTTGGATTATCAACATAAAATTTGATGTTGAGTATGAACAATTATGGAACAATTGGCCAAAACAATGTTTAAAATGCTCGGGAAAGGTTTTACCCAAGATGCACTTGGCATCATGAAGATCACATGGCACAGCCGCTTCCAACTCCTCTCTGACGACACCTGTCGGAAGGACAAAATAAAGCACTTTTAGTCTACAGTCTACATATGATTATTGCACTTCAGGTGGTCCCATCGCCTTTAAAGAGATAAACAACACGCCGGTGTGGCTGAATGCACATTTAAACAGATAAACAACACGCCGGTGTGGCTGTCACCGGAGCCGGCTGCTCCGAAGCACCAGACCTGACGTTACACGCGCGCAATAACGGGGAAAATGAGTGCTAAGATGGCTAACATGGAGCTAATACTATTACATACGCACACAAGCGAAGTTTTATGTGTGTATCTGTGTTCGCGTTAGCTCCATGCTAGCCACTAGCCTAACTTTTCAAACTTTATAACTTTTTTCATTTAATTAATTTAATATTAAACGGCCACCACAAACACTGTTTTTCCATGGTTTCTGACCTTCAACCAATCACTAACTGTGCCGTGCCGTCGTCATATGTAGGCGCAAGACCCTACCTACCAGCGGAAATGACGTTCTTTGTACGTCAGCTGAACACTAAAACTGGAACTTCAACACATTAGTGAGACACAGTGGAATTATATATATATATATATATATATATATATATATATATATATATATATATATATATATATATATATATATAAAATCAGTGGCGATTTCTTTAAGACTGCAAGGGAAGCTGAACTTCCCCTGCCCAGTCAAAAAATAAATTTAAAAATGTGTGCAGCTGTATTAACATTTTATTGACTATAAATCTGTTAGAACATGTTCATCTTGAAGACGAGTTTTCAGAATCAGCTACTTATCATAAATAAATAAATGACATGTCCGTACATTCCCATACCGCTTCCTGGTCTCTGGTCAATGCATTTCCCCATAGACGCTGAGCGTCTCTGAGAGTGAATGGGACTTTTTTTTCATCGCCTTGAAACTTGGCGCCCATTGGATCAATGCTGGAAATTAGAGCCCGCCCGGACGCTGAGCGTCTCTGGGAGTCAATGGGGTGTGGGCGGGGCCTGGACGCTGAGCGTCCGCATGGTGATTGGATGAAAATCAGAATGTAGTGGTGATGCATGATGATTGGAGGAAAACCAGAATGTAGTTTGACTGACAGGTTTCAAAACTATATAATGAAGACACCACAGATTCCAGTCATTTCAGGGGGATGTTTATCGATCGCGTTTCTCTCGCTCGCGTGCCTGCGCAATCGAATCAAAGCGATCCACGTATAATGCACAAGTTACTGTTTTGCCTGCACGCTCTAACTCGCATTGCATATTAATAAAAAAAACACTCGCATAGTATAAAATCCGGGATATTTTACCCGATTCGCGGGCATCACGGAGCCACTCAAGAACTTCCGGGAGACTTGGGATGTCTGCATGACGTCACCTCAGCTGCATGATTTCAGTCCCATCGCGGGTTTTCCATATGAAGTCAAATGACAGAGACTATTTGTTGGCCTTTCCAAAGTGAAATAATTCACTCTCACACTGTAAATAAATCATACTCACGTATTTCATTGTTCTATAAATATTAAAGTTTCCTTGTTCTTATTGTTATTGTTGTTGTTCTAGTTTTAATTACATTTTGTTCCATAGTGCAATCATACTTGGCTAGTGACCAGCTAGCAGACATGATGGCTAACAATGCTAACATTGGGCCAAGTCTCCCAGAAGTTCCAGTAAACACTATATAAGTGATATATATGATGCATATATCACTATTTTGAACACATGCTGTATGAGAAGAAAGAAGTTTTATTTTAGTGTCCCCAGGAAACTTTCAGACTTTCGTTTTGACCAGAACCGGACCAGAACTCGGTTTACAGGACACTGTCAGGGGTATGTCAGTGTGAGTGTACGACACAGATGATAGGGATGCTATACAGATTCATGTCAACAATACTGAACTATCCCTTTAAGCGCTACAAGATAGAGGGGACTTCTTCTAAGCCTTCTTCTTCTTCTGTTTTTTTAGGTTTGTTGGCTGTCTGTTGGCAACCTCAAATTGGTGCAGTATTAGATACTAGTCAGTCCATAAACATGTAGATGCCAGCTCTGACTGAGGGGCTGTCAGGGACATTGTTCACACACATAAAACAAAACACTTCACATACTAGGGTAAAAACCTCACACACAAATGAAATGCTTTCACAAACTACTGAAATGTTATGCAGTCTCAGAAGAACTGTTAACACACACACAACTGAAATGCACTCACACAGACACCTGAAATCATCTTACACACACAAATGAAATGCGCTCCCTCTCACACACACAACTAAATTATGCTCACACACACAGCTGAAATGCAACCACACATACACACACACACACACACAACTAAAATGTGTTCACACACGATTGAAATGCTCTCATAAACACTAAGATTTCAGTGTATGAATTGTTTCTTGTAAACTCCACTGCATTCCTATTCTACATATCCCTGAATATGCTGTGGATAATTTGAAGTCAAATGACTGTACCACTTTTAAATAATCCCATGCTAAAATCAAATGCAATGTACACACTATCTATATTGCCAAGACACACTGGAGGGTTAAATGATTTCTCAGGATGGAATGAGGTAGGAACAAATCTGAAGCAGGAACCTTTGCACCACAGTTTGTTTTCAGGCCATAAAAAGTGGTGCATACCAGCACAGGTGGTGCAATCAAGCAAACAAAAGGCACAGGGACTGCATCACTTGCACTGATGAGCTCATGCAGTGCACCTAAATGCTCCAGAGAGGCAGCTGGTTTTCACCTTATGGACCTGCACTTTAAACCAAACTAAAAATAAAAGATGTAAAAGCAAAGAAAAAGTGCTTGTTTATTGAGTGGATCCCCGGATCTGCATGAAAAGCAGATACAACTTGACATATATAATGAAGCAGATTTTAAACTAATTGTTCTTTGCTTTTTATTTATTTGTTTCTAAATGATCTTTTTGGTTGATTTTCTGTCCTTTTTGTTTGTGATTAAAGCAGTATATTTTGGTTGAAAATAAAAAAAAATAATACATATTTGATGTAGTATTTCTCAAATTATTTATATTTTTTAACAGGAATGTATATGACTTTTCTGTGGAAAAAGTCCTTGGCACAGCAGATAACATAGTGAAAACAGTAGTGATGACTTAAAAACTATTTGAAATAATTCATTGTACTTGGTGGAAATTAATATTTGTATTGTACAGACATGTATTTACAAGTTAATATGCACTTACTGTATGTGAAAACTGAACTGTCATTGTTCAGTACAGAGGTTTAAGGGCAACCTATAAAACACAAAAATAGGAAATACTTTTAGGAAAGACTCAATTTAGAACTTTTATATACCGCCCCTCTGACCTGCAGCAGCTGCGGTGGACTGTGGTGAAGTTGGTTTGTTATTGGATATTTTCTTGAATTTGGTTCAGAGAGCAAATCAGGGTCCATGTTAATAAATAGTGAAGTATATAGCAACATCATCATACTCTGATATAGTATAATATTACTGTCGTCTTTCCCTGACATACTTTTTATCAGAAGGCATCAGAGGACTGCAGTCGGCAGGTGAGGGAGTGGCGGCAGATGAGATCTGTAAGTTATGGTGGTGCCAGGTTGTTTAGGGCCTTATAGGTGGTGAGGATTTTGAAGTTGATACGTTGAATTATGGAAAACCAGTGAAGTTGACGGATGATGGGGGTGATGTGTTCTCTGGAGGGGGAGCGAGTAAGTAGTCGGGCAGTGGAGTTTTGTACATATTGTAGTTTTTGAAGGACAGTAGAGGGGAGGCCATACAGAATGCTATTGCAGTAGTCGAGTCTGGTGGTGATGAAGGCATGGATTAGTTTTTTAGCGGCAGTTGTGGAGAGAGTAGACCAAAGATGAGCTATATTGCGGAGATGGAAGAAGGATGTCTTGATGACATGGTTGATGTGAGGCTTGAAGATGAGTGCAGGGTCCATGTAGATGCCAAGGTTTTTGACCAGAGGGGAGGGAGTGACAGAGTCACCATCAATGGTGAGTGAGAAAATTTGACTTAAGGACCGAAAATAATTTCTGTTTTATTGCTGTTGAGTTTGAGGAAGTTGTGGTTCATCCAGGATTAATGTCGGTGAGACAGTTGGTGATTGTGGAGAGGATTGACAGGGTGATGGTTTTGGTGGTGATATAAAGCAGGGTATCGTCGGCATGACAGTGGAAATGAAGTCCATGGCGGTGAATGATGTGATCAAGTGAGAGCATGTACAGAATGAACAGGATGGGGGACAGACTGAACCTTGAGGAACTCCATGTGAGACAAGGGTGGTGTGGGATTTGAGCTGATTGATGGAGATGTAATGGGATCTTTCAGAGAGGTATGATGTGAACCAGGAAAGGGCAGAGTCGGTGATGCTGATGGACTGCAGACGGTTGAGAAGGATGGAATGATTGACAGTGTCAAAGGCAGCACTGAGGTCGAGGAGGAGGACCTCAGTGCGGGTGTGGTGGGTTTGGAAGCTGAATTGAAAATTTTCATATAAATTATTTTTGTGAAGGTGGTTGAGTTGGATTGCAACAGCCTTTTCCAGAAGTTTAGAAAGAAATGTGAGCTTTGAGATTGGTCTGAAGTTGTTGAGGTCGTCAGGGTCAAGGCCAGGTTTTTTAAGGAGAGGTGTGATGGCAGCAAGCTTAAGTGATGGGGGGGACAGCGTCAGAGGTGAGGGATGAGTTGATGAATAACAGTTGCATTTCTCCGTGGTGAATGAGGATGACATGTTGTTGTGGGGTTTGAGGAGTTTATTTATTGTGGAGAACAGAGTGCAAGGGTTGGAAGATCCAGAGTGAATGACACCGGAGTAGTAGATGGAGCCGGCTTTGTTAAGTGTAGATTTGTCGAGGAGCAGATGGTCTTTGTGGGCATGGACATGTACTGTAAATACAGTTTTCTTGTGCAAGCGTTCCAGTTGTCTCAGTTGTTTCTTGAGTTTATGAGTTCGGGGGTGAACCAGGGAGCAGAGTGAAGGAAGGTGACTGTTTTGGTTTTCATGGGGGCCAGTTTATTAAGGCTGGTGGATAGTGTGTTGTAAATGTTAACGAGGTCCATGGAGGTTGGGTTTGTAAGAATGATGAATCTGGAGAGAGTGTTTGAAATGCAGGTGGAGAGAGAAACTGGGCAGATGGATTTAAGGTTGCAGAACATGATTTTACAGTCGTGTTTGGTTTTGGGGGCAGGAATGTCAATAACGAGTATGATGGCCAGGTGGTTTGATATGGAGAGATCAGTATTGTGGATGTGGAGGCCGGTGGAGCAGACCAAGTCTAGGATGTGTCCTCGGGCTGGATGTGTAAGTTGATGTGTTGGGTGAAGATGAGGCAGTTAAGTAGGTCCAGAAAGTCCATAGCAACTTTTACAGTCTTCAACATGATCAGAAACAGCAACCAAAGTTCGGTAAAGGGGAGACCAGCCCGCATTTGGGCCCAGCTCTGTCCTGTCGGGCCCAAATGCGGGCTGGTCTCCCCTTTACAGTCTAGCTTGGAGAGCTAGTCTGTAGTCTGACAAGTGGAAACCTGCCCGTGTCTCTTCCCTCACTGACCGGCGATGGAAAGGCGTCCACCAAAATGGGAGCTTGGGTGGTTCGGGAGGAAGGTAGTGACCTCGGCTAGAGCAGAGGGCCAACGCACAGGTTGAAGCCGCCCAGGTTTACCTTCCACCCAGGTTTCTGTAGTCCTGCAGTAGAGTCCGACACCAGTAAGTGTCAAGTTTAAGGTCAGGAACAGTCTGAAAAAGGAAAAAAATGGGGGGATTCCGCAAAAAGTGGTAGGGAAAAGAAAAACGTTAGAAAAAGGTTGCTTGGCGTGAGCACCCAAATACACCAGTATCCTCTCACGTCCTAGTGGGTGTGAAAGGACGCCTGTAGTTATTATGGTAGTGCAACCTCACGTTGCATTCAGGTGCGCCTCGTTGAAAATGGAATCGATAGAGTTACTAAATATTTTGTTTTCATTTTCTGATTTATGTTACTGTTGTGCCACGCTGATACCAAATAAAATGTGATTCATTTAGCTTCACGTGGAGCACGATAAAAATGTTGGCTACGCTGATACCAAATAAAATGTATGATTTATTTAGCCTCAGCAGCCATAAATAAATAAAGCTTGCACTAATTATTCAGGTGGAATTGACTATCAGAAACAATGACACAATTTTGTATTCATTAAAATTAGATCCTGATTATTAAGTTCTAGAGTTTCGGGGCACCACCTCTCAGTTGAGAGGAAAAGATAGTCAAGTCTCATGTCTCATGAATTTTGATAAACTATTAATTTGGATGTCTGATTAACAATTAACTTAATAATAGAAATCAGGATCATCATATTAATAGCTAATAATAGTTGAAGGATTCTAAAGTAGTAATAAAGTAGAGGTTGGCAAAATACATCATTGTACAACATCAAAGAGGCAGCATGTATTACTCAAACGCATTTATTCACAAAATTACAAAAGTAAAAAACACACAATAAACAATCTAACTAAATGGGTTTATGTACATGTGAATGTGCGTGGATGGATGCTGTGTGTGTATGTGCATGCCTTCGTGCATGTCTGTGGGGGGGCAAACTACAAAGATGGCTGCCGTGGTGACTGTTCTATGTAGTCCAGGCCATGTGGGGCTCTTTGTCTGTTAAGAACAAAGGGAAAATGGCCGACCATGCTAATGTATGTGTGTGAGTGTGTGTAGGCTTAATGTCATTTTGTGTGTGTTTCAAGGTATCATGTTAAAGAATGGTTAGTATGCATGCAGGCTGGGACACTAACATCCATCTAAACTTTCTTACAAACCTAAAACACAGTGAACTGTAGCCAACAAACTCATCACATTAACAAAGTTCAACAGTCTTGTTTAACCGTGTTTGTTAATGTTCTGTTCTGCCCAAGTCATATTACCAGCGGAAAGGAAGAAGAAGGGTTGCTCTCTGGTTCTGCTTCCTTGAGATGGCTGGGGATGTTGTTGCAGTTGTGGTGTTTGTTGAGGAGTGAATCCGTTGTGTAGGTCGCGTTGCTCTTTGTTAATCCTTGTCTGGTTGTAGAACCAGGCCTGAGTTTCTTTGGTGGTGCTGGCTGGACGCCATTGAGTCCTTGGTAACTTGCAGGTCCGTGAGACGCTGAAAGCAGCTGGATAATTCCTTTTGGAGGAGAGAAGCTGCTGAAAGCTTCTGTCCTGCAGCTTCTCCTGCTACAGAGCGGTGCTCTGCTGATGAGCAGGAGCCTGGGAGAGAGTGTGGAGTTGGTGTTGGAGAAGAGAGTTGAAGAGAGTCTGAAGTGAGAACGAGAGTGGGGCAAAAGGCTGGTGCCTTTATACCTCTGGTGACCTTCCCTGAAGGTGTGAAACAGGGTTTCCTGTTGGGGAAAGGGTCACAAGTTCCAGGCTCAGCCAGGCAGCTGGCTGAAGATGTTTATCACCTTTGTGGGCACTGTAATTACATTCTTGATGTTTTACCACAAAGCTTGTGATAATCAAAACAATATAATAAACTATATTGAAGCAAAACCAAACCATCTATTCAGATTCAATTCTGTATAGTCAAATTTTAAAAATTCATTAAAACAAAATCGAAATGTTTTCTGAAAACTCCTCCGCATTCTTGTACTACATGTTACCAGCTACCTCCATGCGTAATTTGAAGTCAGTTGACTGTACCATTTTAAAATAATCCTTATGCTGAAATCACAATCAATACACACTGTATAACTAATGAGATACTTTTTAAAAATTCATTAAAAATAAATATCAAAATGTTTTGAACAAACTACACTGCATTATTGTTCTACATGTCCATGTGTATCTTTTAATCATAAATTAGCACTGTAACATCAAAAAGTATTTCCTATTATTGTTTTATAGATTGCCCCTAAACCTCTGTACCAAACAATAATGACAATTCAGTTTCCACATAGGAGCATACTTTCCATGTTAAATATATTTACAATATAATGATTCATTTCCACCAAGAACAATTAATACTTTATGTTATCTGCTATGCCAATAACTTTTTTCCACAGAAAAGTCATATAGTATATTCCTGTAAAAAATGTAAATAATTTAAGAAATACTACATCAAATATGTATTAATTTTATTTCCAATCAAAATATACTTTATTACAAACAAAAAGGCCAGAAAATCTACCAAAAAGATTATAAACAAAGAAATAAAGAAATAAAAAGCAAAAAACAATTATTTTAAAATCTGCTTCATTTGTGATAGTGTGTATATTACATGTGATTTCAGCATGGGATTATTTTAAAGTGGTACAGTCAACTGACTTCAAATTATCTGCAACATATTCAGGGATCTGTAGAATAAGAATGCAGTGGAATTTACAGAAAACAATTCATAATTTACACTGAAATCTCAGTAGTGTTTATGAGAGCATTTCAATTATGTGTGTGAGTGTATTTCAGTTGTGTGTGTGAACACATTTCAGTAATGTATGTGAGATCATTTTAATTGGGTGTATAAAAGCATTTCAGTTGTGTGTGAGAGCATTTTAGTTGTGTATTTGATTCAACATAACATTTCAGTAGTGTTTGCGAACGCATTTCATTAGGAAGTGTGTGTTTTTACCATAGTATGTGAATGTGTTTTATTTTGTGTGTGTGAAGGGTTTGTTCTGAATAATGTCCCTGACAGACCTCATAACATAGCCCATTGTTCAGCCTTTGTACTTAACTTAATTCTCTGTATGCGGTTGACCTCTTTCAAGAGCATATTGCTGGTTCACACCGCAACAAAGCGCAGATTGTTCATGTCTCAGTTTTGTTGTAACGTTAGTTGGCGAAAACTCTTGACTCTCCCATTACCAGACAGCCATGGATTTCGTCTGACTCATTGATAGCCTGTAGGTAATAACATTCACCATATCTTGAGACACTTGCATCAGCAAAACAATGATGCTCATACCTTTTGATATGACCAAAACTTGATGGTAAAAAGATCCAGACCTCCCACTGAGGTCTTTTTACTCAGGCTATCTTCTTTCTGTCAGGACCCGACGTAAATATGAACTCAGGCGCAGAGGTGTTGGGTGAGTCTCTTTATTTCAGGCAAAAGGATCCCTCGATAGAGTGAGGCTATGAAAGTCAGACCTAGGCTAGAAAAATGAAAATCGCTCCTAAGAGGAAAAAAAGGCTAATCTGTTCTATAAAATTTATCAAACTCAAAATCACTCTTTGCGAGGAAAAACAAAAAGGCTAAACAACATTAACTGAATAAATCCTGATTATTAATCTACTCTATAAAAGTTATCAAAATCAAAATCACTCATAAAGAGGAAAACAAAAGGGCTGAAGAAACATTAACTGAACTCATTGAGACCTACTTTGTACTATAAAACTTATCCAAATCAAAATCGCTCATAAAGAGGAAAACAACCGGCTGAAAAACATTAACTATACTAATGAGGGAAAACAAATGGCTACGCTACAAAACTACAACAGAAAATCACTCTTACGAGGTTCAAAAACAAAGAAACACGCACAACAAGGCTATGGCTTTAGAAACTGGGAACACGGGTTTGGTGAATGCAAGACGAAACACTTCGGCACAAGACAAGGGGAGACGCAGACAAGATATACACCGGGTAATGGGGAACAGGTGGAAACAATCAGGGCGGGGCTGACAATCAGACTGATGACACATGAGGAAGGACAAGTGACCTGAAATGAGAGGAGAGTTATCTTTCAAAATAAAACAGGAAATGACAAGACAAAATGACAAGACAAAACCCAACATGGCCTCACCGCATGACACTTTCTGCACATTTGTTGGAGTATTTTTTTACCCAAAAGTACAAAGGGTGCAATGAATCTAAGGATATCCCCCAAAGAGGCTACTGTAGAGAGCACACCTCTTTTTATTAGTTGGTTGGATTTTACTTGGACTCTGAATTCAAATGAGTCAGATGTGAAGCACCGCTTTACTTCAAGAGCTCTCTCCACATGTGATGAACTCAATGCCATGTTTAAATCCTTCCTTGCCGCATGTTCTTCTTCAGGGATAGTTGTCATCACCTTCTCACTGCTGGAAACAAACTTGAGAAGTCTTAACTTTCCAGTACAACAAAGCTCTCTTGGATGGCATCTTCCTCAGTTTGAATGCTTACTAATCCATTGTCCTCATAGAAATTTCTTTGAATGAAGTGTGAAGTGACCTGAGCTGCCAGATGTTTGAGGCCAAAGTTGGCACAGCCAGGAGAAGAAAACAAATGGACGTCATCATGTGTATGATGGTATGGTTTTCAAGGTTTCTTTCTCCCACCATAGGAATCTTAATTAATCCAAATCTTCCATTTTTACATGAAACTGATCGAACATTTATTCAATGCAACAGGACCCTTTTGGAAGCAGCATACGACAACCACCAATGTGTTTCTCAGGTTGGGACCAGTAAGCAGATGGTCATTGAGGGATGTTTCCTGAAACTTGGCAGAACAACCAAATACTACCCGTATTTTCTCTGGTTTATGCAGATGATAAACCCTATGATGTAGGATGTACCAAGAATAACTGTTGCCAATTTCTTCCACAGGAACATTCTCATAGTGACAATCATCCTTTTGTGTGATCATTTGTCTCAATATCTTCACTATCATTATATCATCTTGATATACAGAGTGAGCTTCTACAGCTCTTTCTGAGAAATCTGACTCGAGGACTCTAATGATCTCTGAGGGAGTGATTTCTTTTACTTTGGTTTGGCTCACATAGTGTACATCAGTTTTTAGATTGACAGATGGTTCCACGCCTGGTGTCACTTGTCTAACCACTGTGCGATGGCTGATTGCAATGTTCCCATGGACAGTAATGCTCCATCCAAGGTCACTATGCTGTGCATAAGACTGGTTTTCTTCACCAGACACAATTTCCCTAGGAAGTAAGACTTGTAAACAGTTGTACCAAATGAGTAATTCATTTGTTGATATGTGGGTTCTTTTGGCTGGAATAAAGTTGTGTGTAGGCAGGTGGTAAGGAGAGTTTCTTATCGGTGTAAGACCTAAAGACTTGTAGGTGGTTTACTCTTTGAGAGGTTCCTACTGTGCTTCTTGAGGTCATAGTAGAAAGCTTGAGCTTGACTGGTTCTTTGTTGCTTCCAATGCTTCTGCTACCTCATTTAGAACAAAGGTCGTGTCACTTTGAGACAGAATGTATACAATTCAATTCAATTTTATTTCTATAGCCCAATATTACAACACAGTTGTCTCAAAGTGCTTCACAAAATTCAGTCCAAAGTGACTCCGACATCCCCCGTCCTTAGACCCTCCTTCTCGGCAAGGAAAAACTCAAAACCCAGTGGGAAAGAAGAAACCTTAGGGAGAACCACAGTGAAGGAGAGATCCACTCCCATGGACAAACAGGCTATAGATGAACCAGGACTGACAAACATCCAACTGATGATGAAGTAATAGTCTATAAAGATGTTTCAGTCTGTAGAGACTGTAGAGAATTCTAAACTTGGGAAGCCAATGAAGGGCTTGGAGTATGGGGCTGATGTGCTCTCTTCTGTTAGTTCCTGTTAGTAAATGAGCCGCTGCGTTTTGAACCAGCTGAAAACTTTTTAGGGAACTTTTAGGACATGCTATGAGTAGGGAGTTACAGCAATCTAGTCTAGATGTAATAAACACATGGATTAGTTTTTCAGCGTTATTATTAGATAGGATATTTCTAATTTTGGCTATGTTACGCAGGTGAAAGAAGTCTGTTCTACAGGCTTGATTAATATGAGCTTTGAATGATAAGTCTGGCTCAAATAAAACTCCCAGGTTTTTAACTGTGGTGCTGGAGGCTATCCTCACATTATCCAGAGTGACTATCTGCTCAGATAGGGACTTTTAGGGCCTAATATAATAACTTCTGCTTTATCAGGGTTGACTAACAGATAATTAATAACATCCATGTCATGATCCTGTTCTGTTTTTTGGTGTGTTTTCCTCCCTAACTTTCCTCTCTGTTTCCTAGAGGCCGTGCAGGGGGGCGGAGCTGCGGCCACAGTAACTAGACACACCTGATCCCAATTGACTCCCCAGCAGAACTACTTAAGCTCAGCCCAACTTCTCCTTAGTGCCAGACCAGTTTTTCCCGTCCAGCAGTTCATGCTCTCGTGGATTTTCCCAAGGCCGCAGCTCCCTGCTCCCCCCGCGATCCTCCCCGCAAGTTCCCCCGAGTATTTTCCCTTTGCCACGATAGTTGTGAGTTTTTTGTTTTTCCCTGTGCACTTTTTTCCTCCCCTGCCGAGCGACTTTGGTTTTGTTTGTACTTTTTAGTTTCCCGTTGTGGTTTTTTTTGGTTGCTTATAGAGTTTGTTTTTGTCGATCGTTTTTTCCCTGCTACGAGGTGATTTTCTATTCTGGACAATATCTAAATAAACTGACTTTGTTCGTGACTCTGCATTTGGGTTCTGGCTACGTCATTTCCGGTCACAACAATCCAGGTCTTTATGTCTCTAACACAGGCACTAAGTTTATGTACTAACCTCATCTGATCATGTTTAATTGATATGTATAGCTGTGTGTCATCTGTGTAGCAGTGGAAATTAATGCCATGTTTTCTAATAATATTAGCCAAGGGCAGCATATAAACCGTAAACAAAATGGGCCCAAGGACTGACCCTTGTGGGACACCATAAATGACTCTTGAATATACTGACGATTGCTGGTTAACGCTAACAAACTGGAACCTATTAGACAAATAGGATTTAAACCAGGAGAGGGTGCATCCTTTAATGCCTATGTCCCATTCCAATCTCTGCAGTAACATGCTATGGTCGATTGTATTAAAAGCAGCGCTTAAATCCAGCAGGACCAGGACCGAGGCTAGTCCATCGTCAGCAGCCAACGGCAAGTCATTAGTGACCTTGACTAGTGCTGTGATGGGCCCGAGAACCGGACTGAAAAAAGAACTTTTTGTTCTGCTTGAGTTGTGGATAAAAGCCAGACAGGAATTATTGCAGTTGTTTTGTGTTAGCTTCATGAAATATAACTCTGTTTGAGGTTTGATGATTGAAGGCTTTCTTTGTAGTTTTGTTGACTTGCATTTGGCTTTTGCTTAGCTTGTGGTGGTCTTTGTTCCTCTGTGGCTCGCTCCTCATGCAGATGTAGGTAGGATGATGCTTGATGCACTTTTCAAACATTCCTACTTTTGCAGCTCTTTGAGTAGTGACCAGACAACCAAAGTGTAACTTTTCCATTTGTACAAATTTCATCCAGTCTGGAATTGCTTTTTCTGTGAACTTTCTGCATTTACGCAAAGGGTGTCCTGTCTTCTTGCAGAAAATGCAGTCTTTTCACAGAAAATTTGTGTTCAATGTCTTTGCTCTGAAGCTTTCATGTTTTGGGCGTTTGGAGTTTTCAGCCTCACCTTGTTTCAGTGACTGCAATGATATAACACAGTAGCAAGAAATTTTTGCCTCTCTTGTGAGAAAGTTTCACAAATTGGCTAAAGGAGGGGAATAAGTCACTCTCTTCCTCTACTTCAATAACACTCTGGACCATATCAGCCCCACAACTACAGAGAAAATCCACAAACTCTCTGAACTCATGAATGGGTTTCCATAACTCTCCTCCAAAATCTCCCATGCAGCAGCATAGGCAGATTCGGTTCCAAGAAGGAAATACCCATCAAGCACTTTCTTATCTTTTCCACTTATACATCTGCATAGATAGTGTATCTTCTCCTTGTCTTGAATGTTCTTCTGGTTAGTCAATATTTCAAAAGAGAGTTTCCAGTTATTGTATTTCAATGGATCTTGAATAATGAAGGTTCAGGAATTGGAATTCTGTTGGTATTTAAAGCACCAACCAGCACCTTAACGAGTTCTGCTGTATTTTTATTTGTGTAGGATGACAGTTTGTGGTACAGTGAAGATAGCATCTTGCTTTTCATCATGTTAGTGGACACATTTTAAATGTATACTAATGTATACTGTATACTAAATGTATACTACAGTAATGAGACAATTAGCAATTAGCTGGTAACCATCAGGAGTAAGGCTGAAGAGAGTCAAGTTGAATGTAGCCAGGCAGGTGATACAGATAAAAATTCCCAGGGCCAGACAGCCACTCATGGATCGCCAGGTCAAAATGCAGGTATTAGGGAAAAGCTTTAAAATACAGTGTTCTGCTTTCTGCTTTTAGCATTCTGCTTCTAGATGTTTTATTTCCATCTGTTCTCTTTCTTGCTTTTGTAACATTTGCAGAACAGCTTGGCTTGCAGCAGCATCAGCAGCTGCTTCTTGTTGTTTTAAAGAAGACCCGCTTGAGTGCACTCAGCACTTTTAAAGATAGGAGACAGAACCTGATTTAGAGGTGCTTGAGTGGAAGAGATAATCTGCTTCCAGCCAATCTTGCTCTTCCTTTTCAGGGTCTTTTGCAGTCAGTCGACTTGAGGCTCTGGATATGATGAACTTGGAAACCTCGACACACTGATCCACTCTCAATTCAAAGTTTGATGTTAGCTGATATGGCCTCTGTGGACTAACTCCACCTTCACCTTATCAGACAGAGATGGTCATTCAGCAGGGTCTAAAGCTGCTGCCTGATTGACAGGGTGTCCTCAGGCTGGTGAACAGTGCATGCTATGCTTGTTCCTTCACCTGCAACAAAATCAAACATACATACAAATATAAATATTAATCCTTCAGTTTTAGTAAGGCTACAAAATGGTTTACAAATTATAGGGCATCAGGCATGAAACATGTCTGAAGCATAAATTATGAATAGGAGTAGTATTGTTCAGTAATGTCAGGGCAGCTGTAGCATCAATTCCACAACTCAACTGCTTCAAGCTGTTTGTGTTTCATCAGAAGAAATACTCCTCTCCAGCAGCTGTTTGTTGCCCCTGTAAATATTTTCTGAGTGCATCTAAACAGATATAGAGAAGACATATTTATTACTGTACCAGCAAATAATTAATAAATAAACAATTACCGCAGTTAGCATTTTCATCACTTGGCTACTGAATTTCAGCATAATATCAAACATGAAGTAGGTATAGCCAGTAGGAGGAGGAAAACTATGCAGCAGTAACAGTGACACTGTTTTGGCTATATTAAAAAAAAAAAAACGAAGCTAGATTGAGTTTATCAGCCCATCTCCAGCTAACAGCGATGCATACAGGTGTTTGGCCTCTATTTATAACCACCTCATAATTTATTAGCCAGTTATCAGTTGCGTTGGTTCAACATAGCTAGCAAGCTTCGACCTAAACGCCATTCAAATTTTTTTTAAATAGATGGTATGATGTTACCTTTGTACTGTGAATTCCTCTTCTCCTCCTCTTACAGTTGGTCTGTTGGTCCGTGTGTCTGTCTCTCACTTGCCTTGACCTGATCTCTGCTCTGCATAAGATCGGACCTCATGGGCACATCCAGTAACCACGTGACCACATACACAATTTACAAACATGTTTGTCATTGTTTGTTTGTTTTTTTTTATATAGGAAACACTAAGTGGCGCCGCCTAAATCAACATCATTATTATTATTACTTTTTCCCAATTGGCGGCACCCCTCGCAAGCAAAAGGGCAGTTTTTTCTGGTCATTATAAAAGTTTTTGATGGATTAAAAAGTCATTGACTTAAACTATATAATACAAAGATTTGTAATTAACAGGGGTTATAGCTGGGGGTGTCCTGTGAACAGTTTTACAGGCTTCTCTTTTACTGTTGCAGTCTATGGGAAAATGTTTTTTTTGCGCATGGGACTTTTTGTTGCACTACTAGGAGTGGCCACTGGAAAAAATCGGTGTGCCTGCTGAGCGGCGGTACCCTATCCAGATTTATAATACACCCATGACTAGTACACATTCTCCAAATCCATGGATGCATTATAAAACATCCATGTACAAATCCATCAAATTATGACATGGATCCCCACTTCCACGATGTGATGTAAGAGTCCTCGTAACACGGATAAATGCTGCCACCCAGTGTTCGCTTAAAATCAACTAATTGTGTTTCTTTCTTCTCTTATTGTTAATTAGTAGAATACAATAATAAAATAAAAGACAATTCCCATGGAAATTGTGAGAGTTGGGTCTGCTGCAGTTTAATACAACAATCGTGATACCATGGATGGTCCTCTTTCTAACGTTTATTACGTTTTGATATAAACATCATTGATGTGCAGTGAATGTAGCAGTTACTACAGCAATTTATAAATTTATTTTTCAGAGCTATTTTCTCTCCCTCTACACTCTTAACGATGACATCACCCACTCTAGCCTCTCGAGGCTCTCCCATCCGGAATGAATGGGGCAAAAATTCTGGACAAAAAGGGCGACTATGTCGCCATAGTAACGGGAATAGGCAGGAAAAGTCATAGCACATGATTTCCTTGATTTGATATATATATTGTTGGGGGGGAGAAGCAAGCCAAACATTTTAGAAGGCAGGCAAGTAGGCGGGCGGGCAGGCAGATAGACATTATAATAAATATGAGCAATTGTAAGATATGAGTGCATTGTTTCACTGCTCTGGGGCAGAGTTGGACTGACTATGCCAGACTCAACTAATAAACCAAAGAGTGACTCCAGATATAAATAAAACATTTAAACAAAATATTTGATGAATGAAATGAAATAATATCTCAACAAAATATTTTTGTATCACACACACACACACACACACACACACACACACACACACACACACACACACACACACACACACACACACACACATCATTGCTCTTTGTCTTTGATTACTGTTTTATATATTATATAGAAGTACATAGAAATAAGTTTATTTATAAGCATTTTGTTTATTAATAATTCATGTACAAGTAGTGGGATTAATAAATTTGGACTTCTTCCCACATCTTTTCTGATTAAAGGATTTAATTGAATATGTAAATTAAATCACTGTGCTGTTTTGCATTTTGTAACACTGGTACCCACTAAATAACAGAACCTTCACTATTCCTCTTCTGGATCAAACAGGATGTGAATATATCCGTGACGCCCTGTATCTTCCGACTTCACTGCAGTTTGTCTTCACCGTCCCCTGCTGCTGCCGCCTGCTCTCGTTGATTTTCCAGGCGAGGGGCACTTCATCTCCAACAACCCTTTTGTTTGCATCGTGGTGCTGCCAGGTGTACCGATTTAAGGTTAGAACAGAACACTATAGGTTCTTTGAGACTGTCACAACAATGTTTGCCCAACTTCTGTTCAATTTGCATTAAAAATTGTTCTTAAACAATACATCTGTTGTGTGTTTTTCGATATTAACAATCAGCAACAGAGTGTGATTTGAATGCTGCTACTGTATACAGTGCAGATAGCATCTTGCTTTTAATTGTGTTAGTAGACACGTTTTAAATGTATACTACAGTATAAAACTAGGGCAGGACAATATCTTTTCAACTTTTTCTTTAATGATAAAATTAGCAAAGACATCCCTGGTAAGGCTGAAGAGAGTCAAGTTGAATGTAGCCAGGCAGGTGATACAGATAAAAATTCCCAGGGCCAGACAACCACTCATGAATCTCCAGGTCAAAATTATTATTATTAGTATTAGGGAAAAGCTTTAAAATATTATTATTATATTAATAATATTTTTCTACATATATATATGTAGAAATGCCAAACCTACACTCTCTATTTCAGAGTATAAATGTTGTAAGCAACAAAAAAATACAAGTCATTTTGAAATATTGTATATAATTTTACAGTTATTCTGTAAATGAAGGAATCTAATAGCTCTTTTTAAGCACAGTATAAAACTGGCACAATGCACGTATTATGTATTTCTTAAATATCTGAAATTCATGCTATGTATTCTAATCATGTTTATTATTATAATATTATTATTGAAAATAAAATTAGACCTTCACTCATACTCAGCATGGACAGGCTAGCATTCACTAGTGATGAAGCTTCATGAAGCATTGAAGCCTTGCATCAAATTGGTTAACTCCAACACGAGGCTTCTTGATGCTTTATTTGCTCTATTAAGTCATCTGCTGGACAAACGTTGTATAACAGGCAAAAATATCTGTTGACATCAATATGAAGTGTTATTTTGCAAAAAGCTTGTTAATATTACTGTCAGCAAAATAAAAGTATGCGTGTGGAATTATGGAATAGAATTTTTTTTACAGTGGGGTGATACCTTGCTGGGTGAAATTAGATCAAAATGTTCTCGCAATGGAGAAATTCTTCTCCTTCTGGATGGCAGTCACAAAAGTTTTGTTGATAGTCAAAGATACATATCAGTTACAATCCGCAGAATCAACAGAAGTGAGGGGGCTGCATAGCATTTCATTGCACATAGCACTGTCACACGCTAGATAAAAAAAAAAAAACGAAAAAAAAAAATGAAAAAAACTAAATAAAACATAAGGTCATGACAGAATTTGACAATAATATTATAGTATATCAGAGATGATGTTGATATATGCTACATTCTTTATTAACATAGCAGCCACCATAATAAACAGAACTATCATTGTGTAAGCCGCGTATCCTCCATTTATTCAGTAATCTCAACTCCGCTGGCCAGCCGATCACCACTACATAAACTGTACCTTACATTAACCTAGAGTCACATTGTCTAAAACCTGTTAAAGCTCCACAAGGGTATGAAAAACTCAACGAAACCAGACCCGCCATTATCATAACATTATCTATAGTGGTTGTTTTTCCTTATTTTAATTTTCAAGTCTGCGTTTTTTCCACTAGGAAGATGTCCTCCTGCTTCAACTAGGTACAGAGGTCTTTGAATTACCAACGAGCCTAGCATTACATTTTAGCATTAAGTTCAGGAACGTGAGGCAAAGAGAAACATGATTCAATAGGTCAGCAATATCTTATTGTATACCACTAACTAGCATATTCAAATTAACACAATTCAAATGTGTTTTATAACAAATATAACCACCAATGTTCATTGCCAGTTTTGTCAACCCAGAAGAAATAGTAATGATGACCTCCTCAATATGTCAAACAAAACTTCCGTTAACTATTATCATACTTTATTTGTTGTAATCCCTGCTGTTATTGTTGCTTCGCTATTTTGGCTTGACAGTCAATGATGGATGTTTAATAACATCAGCCAATGTCCAATAATGAGCCAACCTCATCATAGTATTTATAACTTCAACTCATGCTTTCAAACAAAACAAATGTTTCACACTTTGTGATTTGTGATTCCATGCATCATTTTAATGATGTGGTGCAGCAGCCTGTGGTGATGCCAAATATATTGTGATAATTAAAGTCCTGCAGAAAGTTTGTGGATTTGACCTGATCTTTTGTGTTGTAGAGATTCAAACGTGTTTCTGGAAGTATTTGGCTCAGGCTGCCAATAAACAAACTGAGACAGATAATTGTTTGGTCTGTTTTAATAATGAAGAGAAACTGTCAGCACAAGAAGTTTAGGCATTTGCACAATGCCTGTTGGTGAATGATGCAGTGCAGAACAATTGCTGGATCTGCATTTTCCTCTAACTTTCTCTGCAAAAGCGCTACCACTTTTTTTTACCTGTCATGGAAGGGGCTTCATCAATGGTAATGCCGACCAGTTGTGTCCATGGCAACCCAGCACGTTCAATCGTGTCACACAGCAGCTGAAAGATGTCCTTGGCTCTAGTCCATTCGTGCATTGGAGACAGACTTAGCAACTCTTCTGTCTCTTCAAACTGTTCATTAATTCCCCTGATGAAAATGGCTAGTGTCGGTTTTATCTGTGTTTTCATCAAGCGCCACAGAGTAAGCAGTGAAATTGCTAGCTTTGGTGCACAACTGCTGGTAAATGTCACTTGACAACTCACTGATCCACGCTGCAAAGGTGTTTGCTTTATTCTTAAACAAGTTTTTCTTATCCTGTGATATCGTTTGCTGATATCACAGGATATCAGCAACTTGCAACATGCAGTCCTTCAAAAAATTCCCCTCAGTGAATGGCTTTCCTGATTTGGCAATTAACTCACTCAGCACATAACTGGCTTTAACAGCAGCATTAGCTTCCTTGTTGGCTTTATGGAAAATATTTTGTTGAGATATTAGCCCTCTCTAAAGCGTGTTTTTATTTCAATTGTATATGATGAGGATAATTTAAATAGCTATGAAACAATTATATAAATAGATAATTATATTATAGCAAAGGCATCCCTGGTGACCAGCAGGAGTAAGGCTGAAGAGAGTCAAGTTGAATGTAGCCAGGCAGGTGATACAGATAAAAATTCCCAGGGCCAGACAACCACTCATGGATCTCCAGGTCAAAATGCGGGTATTAGGGAAAAGCTTTAAAATATTATTATTATATTAATAATATTTTTCTACATATATATATGTAGAAATGCCAAACCTACACTCTCTATTTCAGAGTATAAATGTTGTAAGCTACAAAAAAATACAAGTCATTTTGAAATATTGTATAGATTATATCCTTATGGTCCTTGTAATAAGGGCTAGTAAACATGTAATAAGGTCTTCATAAGATGCTTATTAACATTATTACTCATAGTGTATGGAATGACATACTGACTGGACATACAGACAAATACATTTGCCAAAGAAACTCACTGGTGCTGTCAGAGCCAGTTTGAACCATGTCAGCAGCCTTTATATGTGTTTTGGTTTGTTGGCCTGTTGGAATTAAAGGTCAACCAAACAGAGTACTCTGTAAACTGTAAACTTCTTAGTCTAAAATGGAGAGAGATAGTAACTGCTGACGTGAGTGAAAAAGTGATGGACAAAGACAGCTCTGGAAAAAGAAAGTCATCAGGCCAGCAGTGATGTAACACAGATGATGTGTCTGACCTTCTATGTAGGGCTCAACATAACTAGCTGATATATTTACAGCACAAAGAGTTCAAATCTACAAAAGCTTACTAGAAAACATTCTGTTCATATTGTCAGTGCTTCGTAGTGTTGACTACATGTACCAAAACAATAACAAATTACTACAGACTTAACTGATGTCCAGAATGCAGATTCTGTAAAGGTTTTCTTCTTTTTGTAATTTTTTCTTCCTTTCCTTTGTCATTTTTAGCCACATGAAATATTATGACAGTTATGACATCATGTACATGACTTTTGGGTATGTAGTATTTCTACATATTTTTACAGTTTTGTACTTTATCAGTTTTATGACAAACTGCAAAATTGTCTTCTAAATAATTAAATAAATACAGTGCTCCTGGGAAATTTAAAACTTACCAGTCTAACCAATACTTTTTTTTTTTATTTGAGATCAAAACAACTCCAGTTCTGGTCTTGGTATATTCCTTGTTGTACACATGTCAGTATGGAATGTGGACTGGAAATCCCCTAAAGTCAATCCAGTGATCATTTTGTGTTTGCTGAAGATAATACTGACCAGTTGCTTCCCTGATTGTGTTTGTTTACAAAGATCTATATTCTTTGTAAGATGTCAATCTGCTTTCTGTCAGTCAGCACTAACATAATAATGTTAGTGCTGACTAGATAATTCACAAAGAGCCATGGATATCACAAAGAGCATTGCTATGATGATCGTGAAGGACCTACAACTCCTCTCTGTAGTTGAACAGAAGGGTTTCAAAAGTTTAATGAAGACACTTGATCCCCGCTACAGAATTCCAAGCAGGAAATTTTTCATGGGACAGAAAATACCTTCACTGTATGAAGACTGTCACTCAAAAGTAGTCTAGATGCTGCTAACAGTGTAGTATTGACCACTGATATGTGAACATCAAGAGCCACAGAGGCGTATTTAACTGTCACTGGCCATATCATTGATGAGAATTGGGAAATGCAAGTATATGTGCTAGAAACCTGTAGTTTCTCAGAAAAGCACAGTGCTGACAACATTTGCTCAGAACTGAAAAGAATCACGGACGAATGGGGCATAACTGCCAAAATTCAGGTTGTAGTCACAGATCATGGAGCCAATATGGTTGCTGCTGTACGCAAAGCAGGTTGGGCACATTTTCCATGTTTTGCACACACCATAAATCTAGTTGTGAAAGACTCCATTAAGACCCTCCCTGAGCTTCTTAACATCCAACACAGGTGCAGTGCTATTGTAGCTTTTTTTCACCACAGCACAAGAGCAACAGAGAAGCTCAAAGAAATACAGAAGCAACTGAAGTTTCCAGAGCACAAACTCATCCAATCAGTTGAAACACGCTGGAACTCTGTCTTCCAAACAAAGGAGATATCATCTGAAAAACGTGTCTGTTTCAAAGGTGATCCCCCTGGTTGCATTACTTCTGAGATCAACTGCATCTCATGAGGCCCAAGGCAGCAAGCTAGCTGCTGTGCTGTCAACACAGTGCCAGCACCGTTTTAGGGGTATTGAAACATTTTATGGCCTCAGTACCAGCACCTACCTGGACATAAGATTTAAAAACTTTGGATTCCGGGACACGGCAAATGTTGACACTGTGAAAAAACGACTCATTGCTGAAATGCAATCAGTAAGCAAGACCTTAGCCCATTCAGAACCAGCTCTGGAACCAAGCACAAGCTCTGCCACCAGCACTGCCTCAGCAATGGCTCCTGCAATTACCTCACACTACCCTGCAGGAGCTTCTCCATCCCCACCTACAACAAAAGGTGGGATATGGACAGAGTTTGACACTCAAATCCAAGCATCACAGCAGCATCGCACAGCTGGCACTGATGCTGTTATTGAAATGCGCCGGTACTCGTAAGAAAAGCCAATTCCACGTGATGAAAATGAATGAGCCAACATTTTTATTAGGGCCCGAGCGGTGACTGCAAGGCAGTCGCGGTACGCGAGGCCCTATTGTTCTTCGTTTGACACTTCAGATTTTTTCCGCGTAATCAACTGCCTTTTTGGGGGCCTGAACATACATGAAAACTCACCAAATTTGGCAGCTGCATCGGGCCTGGTGAAAATTTACGTATTTTATAGGATTTGAATATGGGCGTGGCAAAATGGCTCTATAGCGCCACCTAACATTTTTCAAAAGAACACCCTCACCATATAGTTTCACATAGAGGAACGAAATTTGGCACACACATGTATCAGGTCAAGACGGACAAAAAAGACCCCGGGTAACGATAGCCTAACTCCAACAGGAAGCCCACTATCTTGAATCGAACATCGCCAAAAGTTGCAGAAATCGCTGTTTGCAGGCATTGTACTTTGGCGAACTAGTCCTAGGAAAATGCCAACAGCGACTTCAAATTTTGGTTGTAGCATCTAAAGGGCTTGATCATGAAAAATCATTGAAATGGTGAGTTTTCATTGGAGGGCTTGGCCTCAGCGAGGCCTCAAATTCTGATGTTTCGCCATGAAAAAGGAAGTTGTGTTTTCTCCATGAAAGGAACATTCAAACTGCATTAAATTGATGGTATATGATGCTGGTCCCGCCCTGAACACGTGTATATGTTTATATTCACGCCACGTCAGACCGCCCCCTGCTGGCAGCAGGAAGTCACTGTCGTCACGCTTTAATGAATTTCTCAGAGGAAATTATGGATAACCACTTCAAATTGTGTTTCTGGCATGTCAAGACCTTTGTGATGAAATGTGTTTAATAAAAAATGAGTTTTCATTGGAGGGCGCGGCCTCGGCGAGGCGGCGAGTTTCCATCCCTCGCCATGTGACATCAACTCATCATAACTTCCACATGCTATATTCTATCTGCACCAAATCTCTGATGCTTCATAAGGGTCCTGCCCTGAACATATTTATACACTCATATTCACTTACACTCATAGCGCCCCCTATTGGTAGCAGGAAATAACTTTCAAATGTAAAGCCCCATGCTTTATCTTTAACCTAGACTTACGAAATTCAGCAGACACATGGAGTACTTCAGGATGGACAAAAAAGCCTCTTGGATCCATATCCTAAGTCCAACAGGAAGTTGGCCATCTTGAATTGAACGTCAGCGAAATCGCCATTTGCAGGCGTCGTACTTTGACGAACTAGTCCTAGGGATTTATCAGCAGTGACTTCAAATTTTGGCTGTGGTGTCTAAAGACGTCAATGATGAAAAGTTATTGAAATGGTGGCTCTAAAGGTTAGGGCGTGGCCTCGGCAAGGCCTCCTGATGTCTCGCCATGAAAAAGGAAGTTGTGATTTCTCCAGGAAAGGAACATCCTAACTGCATGAAATTGATGGTGTATGATGTTGGTCATGCTCTGTACACGTACGTGTTTATATTCACACCACGTCAGACCGCCCCCTGCTGGCAGCAGGAAGTCACTGTTGTCACGCTTTAATGAATTTCTCTTGGGTAATAACCCACAAACAGGTCAAATGGTGGTTGTGGCATGTCAACACCTTTGTGATGACATGTGTTTAAAACCATGAGTTTTCAGTAGAGGGCGTGGCCTCGGTGAGGCCTCAAATTCTGATGTTTCGCCATGAAAAAGGAAGTAGCTATTTCTCCAGGAAGGGAACATACAAACTGGATTAACTTGGTTGTGTATGACCTCAACCCTGCCCTGAACACATCTGCATAGTTATCCCTTGACGGAAACAGTGGAGGGCGTGGGCGTGGCCAGGTGAATAATTTCGATCCCACGCCATGTGTCATCAACTTATCATAACTTCCACTTGCAACTTCCTATCTGCATCAAATCTCTGATGCTTCATAAGGGTCCCGCCCTGAACATATTGATACACTCATATCCACTCACACTCATAGCACCCCTTATTGGTAGCAGGAAATAACTTTCAAATGTAAAGCCCCATGCTTTATCTTTAACCTAGACTCACGAAATTCAGCACACACATGAAGTAGGTCAAGACAGACAAAAAACGCCTCTTGGACCCATATCCTAAGTCCAACAGGAAGTCAGCCATTTTGAATTGAACATCAACAGAAACGCTGTTTGCAGACATAATATCAGGGTTTGTCAGCAGCAACTTCAAACTTTGGCTGTGACATCTAAAGACCTTTAAGATGATAAGTTTTCGAAATGTTGGCTCTACAGTTTACGGCGTGACCACGGTGACGCCTCAAATTCTGATGTTTCGCCATGAAAAAGGAAGTGGCGATTTCTCCAGGAAATGAGCATACAATCTGGATGAAATTGATTGTGTACGATAGTAGTCCCGCACTAAACATGTGTATATGTTCATATTCACATCACGTAAGACCGCCCCCTGCTGGCAACAGGAAGTCACTGTCGTGACGCTTTAATAAATTTCTCCTAGAGAATAACCTGCAACCGCTTCAAATTGTGTCTCTAACATCTCAAGAACTTTGTTATGAGAAAGTTTACAAACTGTGGGTGTTAGTGTTGCGAGACAGCGAATTACGCTGCCTCTCCCTCAGACAGGGACTTGTATTGTTACTGTTATTACTGTTACTGTTGTAGTTAGTTAATAAAAAACATTTTTATTGCCCCAAATCTTTCTGCTGTGTTTTACCATAATAATTATCAACTAATTCAAGGAAAAATCACAAAATTATTCAATAATCATGACATTTCAAGTAAAAAGTATTGGTATCGGTATCAGTATCGGCGATACTAGCCCAGTATTTACTTGGTATCGGATCGATACCAAAATTCCCAGTATCGCCCACCCCTAAATAACACACTAATGTGACCTGATGCAAAAGTTGTCTGGTGGTATTTAGAAGACATAACCAATATTTGTATCCAAGCACTCACAAAACTCAACTTTAAGTCAATACAGTTGTTACTCTGAAATGAATAAAAACATCTTATGTACTTATGTACTTGTGCTCTAACCCAATCTTGGATATATACAATCTTATGCACTCACAAAGTAAGATTGTTATTAGAGAGAATTACAATTCTAAATTCAAAACAATTTAAACTGAATCTCATTGACAATGCTCACTCTATTTAATAGAAGTAGAGCAGTGCCTGTAAGAAGTATATATTCCTATAGATAATTGGAAGCCTAAGTAGATTTGTTATGTTAGGCCAACTGAGCATGTGTTGGACTGTAATATAGTCTTAATAAGCAAAGTGTACATTGGGAAAGATATGAACATACATTGAGATAAGGTGTGATATGCAAATATAGTTATTGTAGGAAAAGGGCTACACTTTATGTTGAAAGCTTGGATGTGAATGTACATATTAGTTTTGAAATTATGTTGATAGTAAAACAAGACTGATGATAAAACTCTTAGTTAGTACTTTTTCCTGTGTAGTGTAAAGACCTGGGTATGTTACTGTTATGTGTTTCTAAATAAAGGGCTAATAAAGACCTTTATTCTAGTAGCCAGATAGGAAGTATTGCAAGAGAGAAGGGGAGACATGCAGCAAAGAATGCTGTAAAAAAAAGCTGTATAAGGCAAGTGCTCTACCCCTACACCACCACAGTGTGCCAGGAAATTTAACTTTTAATGATAATGATGTTTTAAATATGCAGCCAATAAAATCCACAAAAAAATAGTACACACCATCATGCAAACTGCAAGCTATATCCGAACGTTGATCTGACAAACACAGAGATACACGACGAGCCACAGGCAACACTGCTCTGCTTACCGGTCTTTAGATTAAACTTTACTTAACCAGATATACTTAGCCAGATATACTCACCGGCCACTTTATTAGGTACACCATGCTAGTAATGGGTTGGACCCCCTTTTGCCTTCAGAACTGCCTCAATTCTTCATGGCATAGATTCAACAAGGTGCTGGAAGCATTCCTCAGAGATTTTGGTCCATATTGACACGATGGCATCACACAGTTGGGGCAGATTTGTCGGCTGCACATCCATGATGCGAATCTCCCGTTCCACCACATCCCAAAGATGCTCTATTGGATTGAGATCTGGTGACTGTGGAGACCATTTGAGTAGTGAACTCATTGTCATGTTCAAGAAACCAGTCTGAGATGATTCCAGCTTTATGACATGGCGCATTATCCTGCTGAAAGTAGCCATCAGAAGTTGGGTACATTGTGGTCATAAAGGGATGGACATGGTCAGCAACAATACTCAGGTAGGCTGTGGCGTTGCAACGATGCTCAATTGGTACCAAGGGGCCAAAAGAGTGCCAAGAAAATATTCCCCACACCATTACACCACCACCACCAGCCTGAACTGTTGATACAAGGCAGGATGAATCCAAGCTTTCATGTTGTTGACGTCAAATTCTGACCCTACCATCCGAATGTCGCAGCAGAAATTGAGACTCATCAGACCAGGCAACGTTTTTCCAATCTTCTATTGTCCAATTTCGCTGAGCTTGTGCAAATTGTAGCCTCAGTTTCCTGTTCTTAGCTGAAAGGAGTGGCACCCGGCGTGGTGTTCTGCTGCTGTAGCCCATCTGCCTCAAAGTTCGACGTACTGTGCGTTCAGAGATGCTCTTCTGCCTACCTTGGTTGTAACGGGTGGTTATTTGAGTCACTGTTGCCTTTCTATCAGCTCGAACCAGTCTGGCCATTCTCCTTTGACCTCTGGCATCAACAAGGCATTTCTGCCCACAGAACTGCCGCTCACTGGATATTTTTTCTTTTTCGGACCATTCTCTGTAAACCCTAGAGATGGTTGTGCGTGAAAATCCCAGTAGATCAGCAGTTTCTGAAATACTCAGACCAGCCCTTCTGGCACCAACAACCATGCCACGTTCAAATCACCTTTCTGTCAGGTTTAGACCACCTAAGACATCAAATACACAGACACAAAAAGGAGAAGACAAGAGTTATATTTTTGATTAGAAATTAAGTGTTAACGAGCAGTTGGACAGGTGTACCTAATAAAGTGGCCGGTGAGTGTATATCCCTTCTCTTTCTCTGTCTGTTACTCACTGTGCTAATCTACAATCCCAATACTTTTCTTCCTCCCCCTGACAGTTATTATACCCCCTCCCTTGTACCTACTGTACTGTGCCATTTGTGGTTTTGTCTGATTCATTGTGTAACTGCAGAGATGCAGCATGCTATATTACACACACATTATCATCTGTTGTTCAAATTCATCTTAGCAAAGAGTGTGGCTTTGTCTCTGATTTTTGCCTTTCTCTATACATTATTCATGAACTGCATTGTTCATTTCTCTGCACGACACAGGTATTTGTCCTCAATAGACTGTTGAGTACTTTGGGACGACAGCATATATTTTCTGAGATGACTGTTTACTGTCTCCTTAGATATACCTGTAAAGGGGAAGGGGCATTAGTCATTTACACATTCAATGAGGTGTGCTTCAGGGAGACACAAGGCGTTCATATGATCCAGTAGTGATGCAGATGCATTGGAGCAGGGACTGAGTGCAGCTTTGGTGGTGACATCAGTTGCTTCTGTCACCAGCACAGCACCAGTGCATACACAGAGTGATTATTACAGCCCCAGCCCTCTCCCCCCTCTTGTGTGCATGTTTGTTTCTAAAACAACACACTTGATTGGACAGCTGATTTAGTAGGCTAATAGCTTGCCAAATGATTATCTGTATATTGATTGAGTGTTGGTATTGCCTGTAACACCTTCCGGATGTTACAATCATATACGTCAGCATTCTAAAATGTTAGGTAATAGGTCTGCTTCCAGCAGAAATCTGGGGCAATAACTTGGATGAATTCTTGTGGAAAGACTCTGAGGAGGAGGAGCAGGAGGAGGAGGAGGCTCACTCTTCAGGCTGTGAATTATTTGCTCAACTGAGAGCCAATGGTGATTAGCATGAGATGTATCACCTTTTCAATGACACTCATGCCTGCTGACCGAGTCGACCCCTGTAGAGATTCATGACAATTCAGTAATGAATAACTACAGGTCAATATCAATGCTATTTTAAGTAAAATCATTGAAAAAGAAGTTTTTAAACAGCTGACTAATGGCAAAGAACAACTGTTTTGATATCTTCCATTCAGGTGTCCGACTGCAACACAGCTGTTGTGCCCACAAAGGTAATAATCATCTTCAGCCAGATGCCTGGCTGAGCCTGGAACTTGTGACCCTTCCCCCGACAGGAAACCCTGTTTCAGACCTTCAAGGAATGTCACCAGAGATATAAAGGCAACGGCCTTTTGCCCCTCTCTGGCTCTCTTAGGCACTCTCCCTTCAACTCACAAGCTCTCTCTTCAAGACTCTTCTCCAACTTCAACTCCACACTCTCTCCATCATCCACAAGGAAAACTTCTTGCCAGTTTAACTGAAGCTCTTCTAGCCAACTGTGGTCAAACAGGGCTGGGCGGTTTCCTGCAATGATGTATAGAGGTAAGGTCCTTTTTTGTTTGTTGTATTCCACCGTTACCTTCACAAATCCTAAAACTGGAACAGTCTTTCCAGTATAGGTTTGTAATTTTAATTTTGTCTTTTGGAGGGTAAGGTGTTCTGTGTAAATGGCCTCAGACACCATGGACAGATAGGAACCCGTATCTATCTGCATTCACACATGAATGTTCTCCAACAGTGGGGTGACCCAGTATCCATCATCACTGTCCCTGATTGATAGAACACATACTATCGCATTGTCAGACTCATTGCCACTTAATTCATGTCGGTTATGTTCCAAACTTCTTGATATGTTTCTTTTTATTTCTCCTGAACCCACTTTTCTTCACCTCGGTATGTTGTTTTTCAGTTCTGCTTTTATTTCTACAGACACACTCAATGTGCCCTGTCTTACCACAGTATCTTCCCTGCACCAGCATTCTTGTGCCTCGTGTCCTGCTTTCCCGCACCTGTAACACGGCCTGTCAGCTGTTGTTTTGTTGGTTGGTTCAGAGGACACTGCGGCATTTAATTGCTGTTCGTCACATGTAGCCATTTTCATGGAGGTGCTCAACTCAATTGCTTTGTCTAGTATCAATTTTGCCTCAGTAAGCAGCCATTTTTGAATGGATTCACTGCATAGACCACACACCAATCTGTCCCATATGGTGTCATTAAGGGATGCTCCAAATTCAGATAAACATTTCAGCGTGGCTACAAACGGTGCCACAGATTCGCCCTCTTCCTGGCTTCTTTTATGGAATATATTAAGGATTAAAGGCTGTATATCTCAGTGTAAACTATTATTTCTATATTATGGACTATGGCCAGATATTGTTTTTTTATTTAATGGGTTGTGAGAAATATATCGTTTTGTAAGGACATTTGTGATTTCTAGTATTAATGATTTTTGGTTCCCGGTCAGTGTTCCCCCTGGACTATTATTATTGGGGGAGACGAAAAGAAGTTTGTCTGGCTGTTTGGAAAATAAAATAAGTTCCTTTTTCAACTGTAACCTGTCTTCCTTTTCACCCACGCACCCGACGGAACGAGCGGACAAAAGTTCAGGTTACAGACTGGTGGCAGCGGTGTCTCTCATCGCGTTGATGCTTTTTGGCAACTTCTGCAACCAAGGTAAAAGGCAATTAACAGCTGCTACTGTTTGGCGCGGACTCTACGGAGCTAGTTTGCTAGTGTTGGACTGTAAGTTCGATTGACGATTTTTTTTTTCTCTGCATGCGCTTCCCTGCTCACTTTAAATGTCGGAGGATGAAGATACCGGGGCTCAGACCACTGGTGGCAATAATGCCCCTGCTCCTAGTCCCAATGCAGCACAGGCTACTGACTGTGAACTTAACGTCAGAAAAACAGTTCACTACAAGGACGAGCTGCTGCTGTGATTCCACGGGGATGGCAAAGATAAGGAGAGTTTTACACTTTGGAAGGCATGATTCGAACTTGCCATTAAAGCATGCGCTGATAACCAGCAACAGGATCTCGCCACCATTTTACCTACTCTGCTGAGCGGGGATGCGTTGGCATATTGGCTTTCTTGAGATGAAGAGAAGAAGGACTATGACAAAAGTATTATGAAGTTGAATGACGTTTTGGGGAGGAAGCAATTTTTGTTGCATTTTCAAACATTTGTTAATGCCAGACAACGGTTGGTTAAAGAGCCCCTGGAAGTGTATGCTGCTGAAATCATCAGGCTGGTGCTTTAAGCTTTCCCAAATTATGAGTCAATAGCCATCGCAATGGAGCAGTTCAGGAGGTTTGTGGCTGGCCTAGATCTCACTCTTCAAGCAAAGTGTCATGAGCATGGAGCCACTACCCTGGAGGAAGCATTGGCCATTGCCTGCAAGTAGGAGAGGGCTCAGGAGGCTTTGACGCTGTCAACCCCAGCTTTCCCTCATTCTTTAACCTTTCCAGTGGCTACCACATCGACAGAGACCTTTTCAGCCATGGTGTCAGCTAAGCATAAAGTAACTCAGCACAGTGCGTCACCTGAACTGACAACGACTGTTCGGGAGCTGGCGGCTGATGTGCGAGCACTTCGGCTAGAAGTGGATCGGCTGCAGTGAAGAAATGATCATGACTACAGAGCACAGGCGGAGCGTGACAGAGCATGGCAGGGGGTCTTCCAGAGAGAGAGAGAGAGATACTGGCGTTCACTGTCATCGTCTCCAGAGTGTCACTCGGCATATCGTTCTCATCACTCATCCCAGGGAGGGAATTACTACTCCCGCCACAGATCTTCACCAGGCCGGAGGGACCGTGGCTACTCACCTGCTTCATCAGTGCCTCTACGATGGGCACCTAGATCATCAAGTGGCCAGGACTAGTATCAGTGCTCAAGTCCCGGTTACCGGCGTGGTTCTAGCCCGGCACCCAGCTATCCTGGCCGATGGGAGCACTGTCCTCTGCACGTGTCATCCATAGGGGTGTGACGAGACACTCAGCTCACGAGACGATACGAGACACGAGATTGGGTTCACGAGATCGAGATGAGACGAGATTTTAAGAAAACTAAATTACAAATTATATGAATGCCTGGACAACGGACTTTTATTGGAATTGCACATGGATTTTATAACTCTGTAAGCATTAACTTTTAATGAACTTCTTCCTTTTAATGAACTTCTTCCTCTACAAATTGAAACTAAAATTATTAATAAAATAAAAATAATAAAATAATAATAAAAAATAATAATAAAAATAAAAGTTATACATTTATATAGGACAAAAAAATATATACATTTGTCCTTTTTTCAAGTGCAAACAATATGTGCAAAACAAAAAGTTCTTCTCTGTCAGCAGGCACAGTTGTTGATTTGAGTACTGCGCTGTGGTAGTGCTGTAAATGTCTCTGCATTGTGCTCATATTCGCTGCGCTGTATGGCATTGTTTGCATACAGTGTTTGCATATTGTCCGTGTCTTATCAGTCACTCTCTTACGTTGTCAATAGTAATACCTGTGTTTTCCGTCATTCTGGCTGCTTGCTGGATAAATCTCGCGAGACAGAATTTTAACGCGACGAGTAATCTCGTCAAATCACATCTCGCGAGATCTCGTCACACGGGATCTTGTCACACACCTAGTCATCCACCATGGAGAGAGGTGAGCAGCGATCACCTCCTATCATCCCTCATCCAGAGAAAGAGGACGGCACGTGAGCTTTGACGACGGGGACACTATCCACCAGGGAAACGGCCGCTGGCAGGGACTATGGGTCGAGTATCTGCTGTTCAGGACTGTATGACCCCACAATTTATGCAGTCAGACAATGGACAGGTAACCCCAATGTCATATGTGTTTACAGTTGTTGAAGACACTGCTGTTTAGGGTTTATCGACACAGGATCTGAAATTTAAATAATTAGTGAAGCTCTGGAATGTCCATCCCAGCATTACAGATGAGGCCAATTCAAAAATCATATGTTCTTGCCAAATCTGTGACAGTGGAATGTTGGATACATTAGGCACACTCCGCCACACAACCATTGATTCTGGGTTGGGACTTTTTACAGAAACACCATGCAGTCCTTGACCTAACCACAAATCAGCTGAAGCTTTGGGACAGGCCCGTTCCACTGCTGTGTAGCATTCAGATAGTGCCGCTAAAGTGCAGTGCTGTAATGCTGTCTCCTGTGACCATCCCTGCTCTAAGTCAGATGAATGTCTTGATTAAGATCCAGTCTAACACGGGTGACCTTTTACACAGTCCTAATTACAATGGTATCTTAGAATCTGATTTACAACACATGCCTAGTCTGTTGGTAGCCCATACATTGACTACAGTAAAAAGGGGTGTGGCTTGCATTTGGGTTATGAACCCTACTTCGGATGATTGCCACGTGCCAGGCGACAAGCTACTAGGGGAATTTCATTCAGTTGCAAACCAAACGGGGGAAGAGTTCTTGTTAGTTAGAGCTACTGTAGCCAATGTGCAGGCCTGGCCCGTGACATTACCCAAAGTTGACCTCAGCCAGGCAGCACTTGATGCCATGCAGAAGCACGAATTAGAGAGCTTAATTCTTAAATATTCTGACATATTCAGTGTACACGACAGAGACTTTGGCAGAACGGATAAAGTTCAGCACAGTATCAGGACTGGGGATGCCGAGCCAATAAAGCAGAGAGCCTATAGAACATCTCCTCACATGTGTGATGAAATAGATTGCCAGATTCAGAAATTGTTGGACGAGGACATCATTGAGGAGAGTTGTAGTCCATGGTCGTCACCAGTTGTACTTGTGAAGAAGCGAGATGGCAGTTACCGGTTTTGTATTGATTTACGAAAAATTAAATGTCTAGTGGATATTGGCAAGTGGCTTTGGAATCACAGGACAGAGAGAAGCCTGTTTTTACCACTGGAAGTGCCCTTTACCAATTTAAAGTCATACAGATGGGGTTAACGAATGCACCCCCAACTGTCCAGAGATTAATGGAATTGGTACTTCGTGGTCTTCACTGGAAAGCGTGTTTAATTTATCTTGACGATGTGTTGGTGTTTAGCTGCACCTTTTCAGACCACCTGAACAGCCTTGTGGAGGTCTTTAGGTGATTCAAATCGGCAGGCCTTAAGCTGAAATCAAGCAAGTGTCACTTTGCTTGCAGTCAGTTAACCTTTCTCGGATATGTCGTTTCTAGCCAGGGCCTTCAACTGGGTACCAAAAACATTGAAAAGGTTTGTGGCTGGCCAACACCTAGAACCACTACAGAGGTGAGAGTTTTTGTTGGGCTGTGTTCTTATTACCGTTGCTTTGTGAGAAATTTTTCCATTCTCGTGTCACCCTTGAATGCTCTCATTCAGAAGGGGGCCTTGTTTAACTGGACATCTGACTGTGATGATGCTTTCCAGTCATTAAAGCATGCGCTCACTAATCCACCAATAGTAGCTCACCCCAATTTTTCTCTGCCATTTTTGCTTCATACAGATGCTTCTCAGTCCTGCATTGGATCAGTATTAGCTCAAGTGAAAAATGGTAAAGAGCATGTTATTGCATATGTGAGTCATATGCTCACGGTAGCACAGCAGAAATGGGCCACTTATGACCGAGAACTCTGGGCTATCATATGGTCTGTGAGATATTTCAAACATTTTCTGCCAGGGTCCCCATTTAAAATAATCATGGATCATAAGCCCTTACTTAGCCTTACAAAAGCTCAGGTTGAAAATGATCCAACTGGTAGGCGAGCACGTTGGATCCTTCAACTAGATGTATTTGACTCGTGAGGGTCAACAACACGCAAATGCAGATGCTATGTCCAGACGCCTGAGCACTGAGATGTACACTAAAGCAGTACAATGTGTCTTGACTTCTACCAGCTCCAGGGAAATAGCCACATCTGCTGGTAGGACAAGACAGAAGGTACTGATGGCCCCAAATCATTGTCAATTGACCTAGATGAAATACGGAGACAGCAGCAGGTGGATAAGTCACTGCAGACTGTCTTATCTTGGACAGAGATAGGTAAGAGCAGACCCCCCATGGGAGTGTTTAAAGGAACCACTCCAGTTGTGCGAAAACTTTGGCATGAATTTCCAAAACTTAGCGTTCAGAATGGTATTCTGTGTCGTGTCCAGGTTGTATTACCTGACCAACTGGTACCTACTGCTTTGAAAGCTCTTCATGGTGAAGATTTTAGTGGACATTTGGGTGCCGTGGGTACCCTACACAAGGCAAGGGAAATTTGTTAATGGCCATATATGTCACGCGATATATATAAGTAATGTAGTGAATGTCTACCGTGCCAGCAGTGAGGCTCCCCCACTCCATATGAGAAAGCACCTTTGCAGCCCATTCAGGCAGGCTGGCCATTTCAGAAAGTTGCTGCAGATATAACAGAACTCCCAGTAACAACAGGAGGATACCAGTATGTGTTGGTTCTCATGGATTACTTCACTCGTTATGTCAATGTGTATCCAATGAAAGATCAGCGTGCCACTACTGTAGCACACTGTATATTTGAGGATTACATGTGGCATCATGGCATTCCTAAATTCATACACACAGATCAGGGTAGACAATTTCAATCAGATTTAATGAAGGAGCTTTGTGCTTTACTAAAGATTGAGAAAACCTGTACATCCCGCATTACAGAACACATTAATAGGACCCTCAAGGACCAACTAGCCAAATATTTGTCTCAGACCGGGGGAGAATGGGTTCAATACTTACCCCGGGTAGAACTGGCTTACAACAGCAGTGTCCATTGAACTGCAGGATTTTCTCTCTTTTTCTTGGTCCATGGTAGGGAACCACATCTACCATTACACCTTGCATTAAACTGGGGTCCTACAGCCACATATGCTACACCATGTACGCCTACAGCTTATGTCAAAAATGTTACCTTCTGTCTTTCTATTGCCCTTAGGGAAGTGGTCCGGAGGTTGGCTACTGCTAAACTCCAACAGAAGCGGCAGTATGATAAACAGGTGGTGTTTCACCCTCATGAGATGGGGGACTATGTGTTGTTAGATGGCCCTGCACAGTGGATGAACAAGTTGGCAGCTAGATGGAAGGGGCCATTTGTCATATCGAAGCGATTTGATAAGGACAGTATTGGTGTAACTTACGACATCACTGATCCAAAGAAACCAGAATCCAGGAAATGGGTAGTGTCAGTCAGTCGGCTGAAGGCCTATAAGGGAAGGTTGTCAGATGAGTCACCTCACAACACAGAACCCTCAGAAGCAGATGGGGGTAGCCCAATACCTGTTCCCAATCAGTCAACGCTCACGGCATTATTGGGGGCTCTTCCCTATCGGCCCACAATTTCTTTACACACTGCACCACAGGCTCAGAGGCCAGTGCCTATTACAGATAATGAAGGGGGTTCTAAAGTTCATTTTTGTCCTGACCCATTACCTACATCAGTAGCACATCCTTGTCCTCTTGAAATGCTAGCTGTGGATGGTGAGTCCCATCCTTCAGGGGTCGGTGATTCAGCAGCCTCTCCTGCCTCACCTGAGCAGTTGCCTCCTCCAATAACCACCCGTAGTGGCCGTCAAGTATGATCACCAGATAGGTATGGGTACAATGATAAATGTATACTTTTTTCCTGTTGTTCCTTTTCTCAAAACAAAACTTTTGTGGACATCTTTTATGTCATGTTAACATTTGTTATCGGTTACAATGTTAGGATGTGTTAGTGTAAGTTGTGATATTGATGATGTACTGTATGTTAACAAATGAGTCAGTGAACCATCACTTATTAGGATAATGTTAGGAAATGTGGACATTTCTATTTTCAGCAGGGGATGACTGTAAAATATTATTTCTATGTTATGGACGATGGCCTGGCCAAATATTGTTTATTTTATTTAATATGGGTTGTGAGAAATATATCGTTTTGTAAGGACAGTTATGATTTCTAGTATTAATGATTTTTGGTTCCCGGTCAGTGTTCCCCTCCGGACTATTATTATTGGGGGACATGAAAAGAAAAGGCGGACTCACAGAGTCACACGAATAGTTTGTCTGGCTGTTTGGAAAATAAAAGAAGTTCCTTTGTCAACTGTAACCTGTCTTCCTTTTCACCCACGCACCCGACAGAACGAGTGGACAAAAGTTCAGGTTACAGCACGACTCGGAAAAGCTTGTCCATGTTTTTGTTTTTTTTAATAGACTTGTCTACTGTAACAGGGTTTTTAAAGGTCTCTCTAAAAAGTCAATCCCAACTACAGCTAATTCAATGCTGCCACATGTCTGGAATAAACTCCCAGACAATTGTAATAGTGTCAGGCCCAGAATGAAAGGATGACTCAGATGCAGAAATCAGGTGTACAGGTTTTATTATTCCAGAGCTGCAGCGTTATGAAAATTACAACAAAAAACTTCACATGGGCAAGGCAAAAGGCTGTGGATCAATGGCTGGCTTGGGTGCAATGAACGCAGACAGACAAAGACACTTCGGCACAAGACAAGGGGAGACTATAAATATACATGGAGGGGAAATTGGGAACAGATAGACACAATCCGGAATCAGGGCAGACGATCAGACTGGTGACACATGAGGAAGGGCAAGTGACCTGAAACGAGAGATTTAGATTTTCAAAATAAAACAGGAAATGCACATGATGAAAAACCCAGACAGGACAACCTCACTGTTGTGACAGTACACCCCCCCATCCCTCCCAGTCCACCAGGTACTGTTTGCCCCAACTTCGGGTGTGCATCACCTGTCTGTGGACCTTATATGCTGGGCTGCTATTAATGATTTCTGGAAGTGGTGGGGATGGGGGGGTTGGGACCATGGTGCTTTCTCTGACCGGCTTGACCTGGCTGACATGGAACGTGGGATGTGCTCTGAGGGACCGGGGAAAGCGAAGGTGGACAGCTGCAGGTCCGACGGTCTTGGTGACCGGAAAAAGACCCACAAACCGTGGTGCCAGTTTCCGGGACAGGACCTTGAGTCTTAGGTGTTGGATGGATAGCCAGACCCTCTGTCCTGGCTGGTAGCTTGGTGGTGGGTGTCGTTTCTTTTCCGCGGCTCACTTCACTTGATTCCCCTGGTGGAGCAGAATCTGTCGGGCAGCTGCCCATATGCATCAGCACCAGCGAATCAGGGCGTGAGCGGAGGGCACTGTGACCTCCTGTTCTTGGTCTGGAAATACTGGGGGGTCATAGTCAAACACGCACTCGAAGGGTGAGAAACCAGTGACTGAGGTGGGCAAGGTGTTATGTGCATACTCTACCCAGACCAGGTGGTTGCTCCATGTAGAGGGATCCAGGGGCTACAATGAAGCCCAGGAAGGAGATGGTGGTGGCATGAAATTCACTCTTTTCAGTTTTAACTTATAGCTGATTATCTAGTAAGTGGTGCAATACTTTGTTAACGTGGCTCTTGTGAGTCTCTAGGTTTCTTGGGTGCAATGAACGCAGACGGACAAAGACACTTTAGCGAAAGACAAGGGGAGACACAAACTATAAATACACATGGAGGGGAAATTGGGAACAGGTGGACACAGGAATCAGGGCAGACAATCAGACTGGTGACACATGAGGAAGGGCAAGTGACCTGAAATGAGAGGAGAGTTTGATTTTCAAAATAAAACAAGAAATGCACACAACGAAAAACCCAGACAGGAAAACCTCACCACTGTGACGAATAGGGGGCAATTGGTCTACTACAACTCTCACTGTCAGAGCTGAAGACTTTTCTGTTTGATGATAATTAAATCACTAAATAAATAAATAAAAATCTCTTGCCTTTAAAAGCCACTTGTCTATTTGCAGCTAATTTTCTCTAACCATTGTGTGTCTGCACTGTGTTCTATAGACCCCGTATTGTGCTAAAAGGCCATGAGTGCTCATTTACAGAGCCACAACTGTATGTAAGTATTTATGCTGTAACAGATTGCTGTCATGACCTAGTTTGTTAAAAGCTTTCACTTTGCCTTTTGAGGACAAATGCCAACACACATATCGATAACAACTAACCAACACAATGTGCTGTATATTATTACTCTGGAGAGAGAGGACAGTGAGACAGTTGTCAGGAGTGAAATATGAAATTTAACCGATTTTTTTCTTTATTTTTGTTACTGTGAATGGGTCCAAGTGGATTCGATTTTATTCTTTATTTTCATTTTCATTCTCAGATTCCTAGCTCTTATCAACTTCCCACAGAAGAGTGGAAAATTAAACCCAAAACAGTAGATATCATTCCACATGCTCCCTATTTAAAACAATAAACAACATTCATGGGTCTGAAGCCCAGTGATTTTACACCCTCACATACACTTATATATCCTGCTAGACACATGCTGGCCAAAGCCACCATAATCCTGTCTTAAACATGACATGACACCTGTTAGAATTATTCACTCAAGTGCAGTAAATACAGAGGAGGATTATAGCAGATGTCATGGATTATAGAAGCTTTATGTATATACGTTTACATGGGTAATGACTTTAATCACATTTGTGTGTTTGTGTGTTGCATGTGAGCATTGTGGAGCATATCAGCGTGTCCGCAGAAGCAAACATACAGCTCCTTCCAGTGTTTTTTTTTTTTTACCAGTCTGGCTAACTCTCATAGTATTGAGGGGTGGGGCACAGCTGCTGTCTGTCGTAAGTGCAGCACAAACGCTCTGTTTGTGTGGTCACAGCCCCTGTGCTTTAACCAGTTAATGGGCTACCTCACATTCCCTTCCTCTGTTCTCTAACTCCCTTCTGCGGTGTCCCTAAGCCTTGTGATGAGTCTTACAGACAAACCCGAGCTGTTACTGAGAATCCATTGATAATCAGAGTGAAAAACAGCAACTCTGTCATCTGTCTCGAATGATGCCATTTAAGGCTAATGAGATTGCCTGAGATTTATGTGCAAAATGAAGATGCATGATGCTCAGCCAACTCACAGATCAATCAAAGCACTCCACCAATTTTTCAAATGAAGTTCAGTTTACTCCTCATAAAGACAGCTACACAGCCTGTGAAGACAACTGGATTATCATTTTGCTTTGGAGGAGCATTCTGAAGTCTCAAAGAATAACCCTGACAATTATGTTGGAATGGACTTGGCGTTTTGTCCATTTGTCCATTGTCCCTAGAGACTATAACTTAATAACACATACCTGCTATTGTTAACATTACCAAATATGAGTAAGCCATATTTGAGTCAGGAACTGTCTAATGGTACATGCTATTAACAGTATACAGGTCCTTCTCAAAAAATTAGCATATTGTGATAAACTTCATTCTTTTCCATAATGTAATGATAATAATTAAACTTTCATATATTTTAGATTCATTGCACACCAACTGAAATCTTTCAGGTCTTTTATTGTTTTAATAATGATGATTTTGTCAAAAAACTAAAGAAAACCCCAAACTCCTATCTCAAAAAATTAGCATATCATGAAAAGTTACTCTAAACGAGCTATTAACCTAATCATATGAATCAACAAATTAACTCTAAACACCTGCAAAAAATTCTTGAGGCTTTTAAAAACTCCCAGCCTGGTTCATTGCTCAAAACCGCAATCATGGGTAAGACTGCCGAACTGACTGCTGTCCAGAAGGCCATCATTGACACCCTCAAGCAAGAGGGTAAGACAGAAAGAAATTTCTGAATGAATAGGCCATTCCCAGAGTGCTGTATCAAGGCACCTCAGGTGGAAGTCTGTGGAAGGAAAAAGTGTGGCAGAAAATGCTGCACAATGAGATGAGGTGACTGGACCCTGAGGAAGATTGCGGAGAAGGGCCGATTCCAGACCTTGGGGGACCTGCGGAAGCAGTGGACTGAGTCTGGAGTAGAAACATCCAGAGCCACCGTGCACAGGTGTGTGCAGGAAATGGGCTACAGGTGCTGCATTCCCCACGTTAAGTCACTTTTGAACTTGAAACAGTGGCAGAAGTGCCTGACCTGGGCTACAGAGAAGCAGCACTGGACTGTTGCTCCATATATGAAAGCAAAGTTTGCATGTCATTCAGAAATCAAGGTGCCAGAGTCTGGAGGAAGACTGAAGTCCAGTGTCAAGCACCCACAGTCAGTGATGGTCTGGGGTGCCATGTCAGCTGCTGGGGTTGATCCACTGTGTTTTATCAAGGGCAGGGTCAATGCAGCTAGACATCAGGAGATTTTGGAGCACTTCATGCTTCCATCTGCTGAAAAGCTTTATGGAGATGAAGATTTCATTTTTCAGCATGACCTGGCACCTGCTCACAGAACCAAAACCACTGGTAAATGGTTTACTGACCATGGTATTACTGGGCTTAGTTGGCCTGCTGACCTGAACCCCATAGAGAATCTGGGGGATATTGTGTAGAGAAAGTTGAGAGACACCAGACCCAACACTGTGGATGAGCTTAAGGCCGCTATTGAAGCATCCTGGGCTCAGCAGTGCTACAGGCTGATTGCCTCCATGCCATGCCACATTGAAGCAGTCATTTCTGCAAAAGGATTCCCAATCAAGTATTGAGCGCATAACTGGACATAATTATTTGAAGGTTGACTTTTTTTGTATTAAAAACACTTTTCTTTTATTGATCGGATGAAATATGCTACATTTTTGAGATTTTTAGTTTTTCTTCCCTTTTTGGCCAAAATCATCAATATTAAAACAATAAAAGGCTTGAACTACTTCAGTTGGTGTGTAATGAATCTAAAATATATGAAAGTCTAATGTTTATCAGTACATTACAGAAAATAATGAACTGTACTAAACACAATATGCTATTTTTTTGAGAAGGACCTGTATTTACTGTAAGGGACTTTTGTTAATACTTGGAGTGGACAAATGATCCTTTAAAACAGGGGTCTCAAACTCAATTTACCTGGGGGCTGCTGGAGCTAGGGTCTGGTTGATATATATATATATATATATATATATATATATATATATATATATATATATATATATATATATATATATATATATATATATATATAATTCCACTGTGTCTCACTGTTGTGTTAAAATTCCAGTTTTAGTGTTCAGCTGACATACAAAGAACATCATTTCCGCTGGTAGGTAGGGTCCTGCTATGGGGTCCTACATATGACGTCAGCAAGGCAGAGTTAGTGATTGGTTGAAGGTCAGAAACCATGGAAACACAAAGTGTGGTGGCCTTTAATATTAAGTTAATTAAATTAAAAAAGTAATAAAGTTTTAGAAGTTACGCTAGTGACTATCATGGAGTTAACGCTAACACGGATACACACACAGCGGCGGGTTGTTTACATCCGTGGTTTACACGTGTATTCAGCACTGCTGCCTTCCCCGGTGCTGCTACAGTGGCAGGTTGATTACGTCCGTGGTTTACACGTGTATTCAGGCTGGTGCTGGGCACCGTGGGCACGGTCACATTGCCGGTATAGTCCGGGTGCTCCGAAGCTGTCGGCCTTCGAATGACACAGACCTAACTATTTAGCACGGTGATAGTGCTCACCACGGTGACTGGGAACCCTCCATGCTGCAAATAAAAGAAAACTACATAAGGGAAGTGAATTGCCAGGGACTATTATTGGCGGTGCACCTGTAGTTTTTTATATGAGCGAAGAAGAAGAGGTGTTGTAAAGCAAAAGTAATTAGGGGGCAAATAATTGTTTCTTCTTCGTATTCCTCCAAAAAAATATGTGGTAACTTGCCAGTGAAATGACCACAACACACAGATGCCGAGTGTCCACTTTTTATCTGGATTAGAAAAAACGATAAATCCCTCTCAGTCACGGGGAGAACAACAACCCGCACATGCGCAGAACCTCCAGTCTTCTTCATCAATCATCCTTGCCGGCCATAATGGTCATATAGCGGCAACTACTGGAGAAACAATTATTTGCCCCCTAATTACTTCTGCTTTACAACACCTCTTCATATTCTTCATCTTCGCTCATAAAAAAACTACAGGTGCAGCGCCAATAATAGTCCCCGGTAATTCACTTCCGGTGTGAAGTTTCCTTTTATTTGCAGCGCCGTTTCTTTTTGTTTGCAGCTTTTCTTTTATTTGCAGCATTGAGGGTTCCCGGGCACCGTACTAAACTCGCGCGGGCCGCAATAACATTAAACTTTCATATCAAGGCGGGGGCCTCAAACTAGCGTCCGGCGGGCCGCATTTGGCCCATGGGCCGCGAGTTTGAGACCCCTGCTTTAAAAGAAAGGAGGACTGTTAGTGTCTTTACACATACTTGTGGGTTCTGGAAGGTTGCAACCTACCACTGAAGGGATAAGTCACTTCATAGGTGGATTTGTCTGAAAGTTACAGTTGAACGCTTTATGACAGAATGGTGGTATTCACAGGTGTGTGTTTGTGTGATGTGTATGTATTGTTTCTAAAAAGGGAAATCAAACGACATATAAAGGACAACTTCATCTGCATTTTTTATGGGTTGGTCAAATGGAAATTCCTACTCAGCTGTTAGCAAAAATAGTGACATAAACATAAAAACCTAAAAGAAAACAAAGAATAATAAACCCACCCTTTAATGTAAAACTAGAATAATCAACAATATCAGTAGTAACAGCTACCAAAAACAGCTATAATTATTTTAGCAAAGAATGACTGTAACTATATTTAGAGTGTTTACAATTCAGTGAATGATATGCAAAAGCCCAAACCTAAGGCAGTTATACCCTTTTTTGAACTTAATTAGCTTTAAACCCTGAACACAGAAAGAAAACTTTCCTATACAGCTGCTTTATGGAACATGTCACTTTAGGAGAGGAAGGGCAGAATAGACTAAATGGTGCTTTTCTTTTTTCTTTTTTTTAACATGCTTGCTGCATGCAAGTGTGTGATTTATTGTTTTAAATCAATTAATGACACAAAACAATGACAATGATTTTCAAAATCGTCACAGGTACAGCGTTTTTTTAATATGCTCAAATCATAACTTTTTTTTTGGCAAACTCAAACTTAACAAGTAACAACAGATGGGCACACTGGCACACAGCTAAACTTTCCAGTACTGATGAAAGATCACTCCCCCAGATCCTTCACTTCCAAAGCAGATCAGACAGTGTTTCTTCCACTGTCCAACCTCACATGAGAAAAATAAAGGCTCAAAAATCATCTCCTTGTGCCCTGTTGTGAAAACAGGATAATAGAAATTAAAACAAACAATAGATAACATGACCAGGAAACAGTGGAGGGAGTAAAATACAGTGTAGATTTTTGAGAACCAAGGATAATTTGAACCAAGTGTTTTTATGTGTGTAAATCTAACAACACCTTCACTACAGTGTTGTCATGCCATAAAACAGTATTTGTGAAAATATGCACGCATCAAAAAACATTGACTTGAAACTATGCATCTGTGGTTTGCAGAAATGTACACGTTATCTTCTCCCTTTGGCATATACCGGTATTATTTTGGCACACTTAATGGTGTCCTTTCACATGCACTCTGCACGAAAATGCCTCATCATGTTGCTCACCCTTGCTGTAATGCCACTTTCTATTTTATGTACTGTAGCTATCTATCTAGGAAATCTTTCTCTATCTCTTTGTAGTGTGGTCAGTGTTTATATCCCTTTATGATGGAGTCAAACAAAATGCAAACCACAGGCTGGCTGATGCATTTCACTGGACACCCAACATATCCTGCAGCACAATGATACATTATCTGGGCCCATGAACTGTAATGTTTTACGGAGAATTGTAATGAGGAGAGTTTTTTCTTTCTTTCCTAGTAGAAGTTATGACACACCTGGAGAGAGCTACAATTGGTACAACACAGAAATGTCAGTCACCTCCAATGAACAATCAGAAGAAAAGAAAAAAACGCATTGAGTCATTTCAAGGTTATACATTGTAAATGTCTCTCTCTTCATTGTAAATGTCTCTCTTTTTTTTTTTTCCTGCTTCTCTCTGAAATGACGGATTGGGTATGCATGCACTGAGACACAATGCTGGCAGTGCAGATTTGATTAGTACACAATAATCTCGATGGAAGGCTCAGTTAGGCTAAAGGGATTGTAAACGTGCCACTGAGACTTTGACGTAGGCTGCTGACATCATTGCCCATCCCTCCTCTTGACTAAGCAGTCTACTCACTGCTTACTGCCACAGAGGAGTAGTAGGAGAGAGTGGGAGGGAGGGGAAATTGTGATAGTGAGTCTTACCCATAAAAGGACAACTCGGTGGGATAGAGGGGAGATTAAATGAATAATATCCCCACAACTTACAAACCCACAGAACAAATGCAAAAGAAAATACTACAAATATCAAAATCCCAAAACAACTACAAGAGAGAACGACTGCAAAATTGCGGTCTGTTTCCAAAGAAACATGATGCTCTGCTTGTGTAAATAGACCTCAAAAAATTAAACAAAACTGAACATTTTCACATGCTCAAAAGCTCTACGGTTTGCATTAACACGTCTTTGTTTTCACTCAGTCTGAATGGCACATGGGTGCACCATGAGCGCCATGTTTCCTTGGCAACAAAAATTAACCTTGACTTTCTCTCTTGCAGTTGTTTTGGGGGTTTGTGTGTATGTTTTTTATTTTTCTTTTGCATTTGTTTTATGTTTGTGTTACAGCGATGAGGTTATCTTGTCTGGATTTTTTGTCTTGTGTACATTTCCTTCCATTTCATTTAGTTTTATTTTGAAAGTCTAACTCCCCTCTTGTTTCACATCACTTGCCCTTCCTCGTGTGTCATTGGTCGGATTCCCTGATTCAATTCAATTCATCTCTCATCTTCTATACCCACTTATTCCTCATTAGGGTCGCAGGGGTCTGCTGGAGCCTTTCCCAGTGCATTACAGCAAGAGGCAGGGATACACCCCAGATGGTTGCCAGCCTATCATGGGGCACACACCATTCACTCACACATTCACACCTACGGGCAATTTAGAGTCACCAATTAACCTCAGCATGTTTTTGGACTGTGGGAGGAAGCTGGAGTACCCGGTGAAAACCCACACAGACACGGGGAGAACTCCAAGACCAAGGAGGTCTTGAACCTGCGACCTTCCTGCTGTGAGGCAACAGCACTAACCCCTGCTCACTGTGTTGCCCCATTTCAATTCAATTTTATTTATATAGCCCAATATTACAACACAGTTGTCTCAAAGTGCATCACAAAATTCAGTCCAAAGTGACTCAGACATCCCCCGTCCCCCTCCTCTGCAAGAAAAAACTCCAAAACCCAGTGGGAAATAAGAAACCTTGGGGAGAACCACATTGAAGGAGAGATCCACTCCCATGGACGGACAGGCTATAGATGAACCAGGACTGAAAGACATCAGTGTGGAACAGTCAGTTTCAGGGTGCAAACAAAGTAAAGTTTATTTCCCTTTTGGATTTTTCCCCACAGGTTCCATAGAATGTAATAATTGTCCTTTGAAGGCTGGTTGCATAAATAACAAGAAATATCCCAAAAGGGAGAATAAGGTTTATCCAAAATAATGTCCAAAGTCAATAAAAAGTCAATTGAGTACTTAAGTACTTAGCCCTCAGTCCTTAGGCCTAGTCCTCTTCAGCCTTCTCCAGCCCTGAGTTCCATCCAACCCTCTCGTCAGTGGCCTTCTCTCCGGTGTGAAATGTTTGCTCCTTTTGTTCCCCCAGCTCTGTGTCAAATAGGTGCCTCACACACCTGCACGTGTGTGAGTGAGGCGCCTTGGGAACTGTAGTTTTTCCTACAGCGGCCATCTTGGGTGTAGGCACATACCGGCCATCTAGCACCTGTCCTCTCGCGATGCCACAATGAGCTTTGAATGATAATTCCAGCTCAAATAAAACTCCTAGGTTTTTAACTGTGACACTGGAGGCTATTGTCACATTATCCAGAGTGACTGTCTGCTCAGATAGGGACTCTCTCACATTTGTAGGGCCTAATATAATAACTTCTGTTTTATCAGAGTTGAGTAACAGACAATTAACAAACATCCAGGTCTTTATGTCTCTAACATAGGCACTTAGTTTATGTACTAGTATGATCTGATCGGGTTTAATGGATAAGTACAACTGTGTGTCGTCTGCATAGCAGTAGAAATTAATGCCATGTTTTCTAATAATATTACCCAAGGGCAACATATATAGAGTAAACAAAGTGGGCCCAAGGACCGACCCTTGTGGGATACCATACGTGACTCTTGAGTATGATGATGATTGCTGGTTAACGCTAACAAATTGGAACCTATTAGATAAATAGGATTTAAACCAGGAGAGGGCTCCTCTAATGCCTATGTCCCGTTCCAATCTCTGCAGTAAGATTCTATGGTCGATTGTGTCAAAAGCAGCTTTTAAATCCAGCAGGACCAGGACCGAGCCCAGTCCGTCGTCAGCAGCCAACAACAAGTCATTAGTGACCTTGACTAGTGATGTTTCAGTGCTGTGATGGGCCCGAAAGCCAGACTGAAAATCTTCAAATATACTATTGTCCTGTAAGTGCTGACATAGCTGTTGAACTACCACTCTTTCAAGAACTTTTGAAAGGAAGGGTAGATTTGAAATTGATTGATTTGAAAATATCTGGCTCAAGAGTGTTTTTTCAAGAGCGGTTTAATAACTGCGTGTTTAAAAGCCTGCGACATGTATCCAGTTATTAGTGACATGTTAATTATATCTAAGATATTATCAATAATTAGGGGCAGCGTCTCTTTAAGGAGTTTAGTTGGAATTGGATCTAAAGCACACGTAGTTGACTTAGACGACATAATAATTGCAGTTATCTTGGCCCGAGTTTGCAGGGGTGAATTTATCCAGTAATATTGCTGGGTGTAAAGGGGCTAATAGGTAAGATTTTATTATTAAAGTGTTTTAAGAAGTCATCACAATTGAGACCAACTGGAATAGATGGATCTACTGAGCTGTGACTGTTGGTCAGCCTGGCTACAGTGCTGAACAGGAATATGGGGTTATTCTTATTTTCTTCTATTAACGATGAATAATACCTAGTTTTTGCTGTACGCAGAGCCTGCTTATAAGCCAATAGACTCTTCTTCCAGGCCCTGAGGGAATGCTCTGTGTGGGAGCGGTGCCATAGCTTCTCTAATTTATGGGCTTCTTTAAGGGAACCTGTTTCAGTATTATACCAGGGAGATAATGTCCTCAGTCTAACAGTTTTACATTTTAATGGGGCTACCAGGTCTAAAGTGGTATGGAGGGTGTGCATCGTTTTTTCAACTAGTTCATCGCATTGTGGCAGGACACAACATGTGGCAGGCTGTTGTTCTCATAATTATATGTGGAAGTGAATGTAGGCTGAATTATCTCTATATATTTTAAAACTGAATGGTTGCATAATGTTCTTTTCATTTGAGTTTTAACTACTGGTGAGGAATTATCATTGATTATAAACTGGAAGGTAATCAAGAAATGATCTGAAAGAACTGGGTTATGGGGGAGAACAACAAGGTCACTAATCTCAATTCCATAAATTAAAACCAGATCCAGGGTGTGCTCCAAGTAAAGTTTTAAATGACTGATAATTGTGATTATTTTTGGGACTAACACCTAAACTAGAGTGAGAAATGACTGCAACTCCCCCACCTCGACCAGTGCTTCTAGCTGTATGAAAGTTAATATGAGTAGGTGGAGTGGATTCATTGAGACTCACATACTCCTGCTGGAGCCAAATTTAGTTAGTGCTAAAATATCCATTTTATAATCACCAACCAAATCATTTATCAGTAGAGATTTAGATGCTATTGACATTATGTTTAGGAGTCCACATTTAATATGTTTATTAGAGGTTTCTTTGGTTTCATTTCTACAGGAAATTATTTTTTTTGATTGTGTCCACCTGTTCCCCATTCCCCATTTGTAGTCTGTGTTTCCCCTTGCCTTGTGCCGAAGTGTCTTCATTCGTCCATGTCGTTGCACCAAGGCCAGTCCTTGTCCCACAGCCTTGGCCTTTAAGTTTCATAGTCTTTTCAGTTTCAGCTATGTGAGTGTCTTTTTGTCCTGTGGGATTGTTTTTGGTTCGGTTTATGATTTTCTGGTATTTTTTTCATCCTTCGGGATTGTTTTTTGTTTCTAGCTTAGATAGTATTTTTAGGTTATTTAGTCTCAAGTCAGAGTGTTTTTCTTCTCCTCAGCGAGTGAGTTTTGTTTTGTTAAAACGTTAGTTATTCCTTCCAAGTTTTCCACATCGATAGTGTGAGAGTAGTTAGATTCCTTAGTTAGACTTAGTTTTAGTTTGGAGAGTAGGTTTTCTTTGTAATTTTCATAGTGCCTGTACTCTGCAGCTCAGGAGAATAAAACTTCTGAATCTGACTTTTCTGCATCTAAGTCCTCTGTTTGTTCTAGGCCTAACAGTTTATTTGCAACATTTTGCCGTTTGTAGCATGTTTACACCTGTTGGCCACCATAATCTGAGTCATTCAAATGACACAATAATGTAGCAACATTGTTTACTTTGGCTTTTAACGAGTCAACTAAATGAGCTCTGTCACGTGACACCGTGTTGATGTCATGATAATTCAATTCAATTCAAAGTTATTTATTTATATAGCCCAATATTACAACAAAGTTGTCTCAAAGTGCTTCACAAAATTCAGTCCAAAGTGGCTTAGACATCCCCTGTCCTTAGACCCTCCTTCTCGGCAAGGAAAAACTCCAAAACCCAGTGGGAAAGAAGAAACCTCGGGGAGAACCACAGTGAAGGAGAGATCCACTCCCATGGACAGACAGGCTATAGATGAACCAGGACTGACAGACATCCATCTGATGATGAAGTAATAGTCTATAAAGATGTTTCAGTCTGTAGAGATGCCGTATGGGGTGGTAGAGGGGCAAGTCCAACCAGGCAGGTGAAGGAGTAGTCGTTAGGTTCATCAGGGGGTCTCGATGAGTCACATCAGGAGTCGTCATCATTGTCATCATTGGGCCTCATGCGGTTGAACTGAAACAGTAGCCACTCCCCCGAAGGAGAGTGGGGAGAAGGACTCCGAGTGAATAGTGATGAAAAGACCAAGTGTAAACTAGATACTGTTTATTAATGACAGACAGTGCACTGTACTTCCCCCAGCTTTCTCACTCCTAGGGCAGCTTAGACTAAACTGTGGGTTTAAGTATACCTTTAGCTACCCTGACCATAGGCGGCCTTTTGGAACAGGAATGTTTTCAGTCTAACCTTAATTGCACAGACTGTGTCAGCCTCTGGGAGTTGGTTCCATAATACAGGGGCTTGGTAACTAAAGGCTCTAGCTCCTACTGTACTTTTATAGACCCGTGGAACTACCAGTAGACCTGCATTCTGAGAGCGAAGTGTTCTGTTTGGATGGTAAGAGACCAGAGCATCTTTAAGATAAGAGGGGCCCATACCATTAATAGTTTTATAAGTTAGAAGTAAGATTTTAAATTTAATTCTAAACTCAACAGGAAGCCAATGAAGGGCTTGGAGTGTGGGGCTGATGTGCTCTCTTCTATTAGTTCCTGTTGGTAAACAGGCCGCTGCATTTTGAACCAGCTGAAAACTTTTTAGGGAACTTTTAGGACAAAATGAAATGGAACTTGTAAAAAAAATACAGAGGCCATGACCTTGGTGTTATCAATGGTGGCTAGGGCCCTGTAACAGCGACAGAATACAAAAATACATGATAACTAAAATGACACAGGGACATAGTATTCAGAAACAGAACTTCGCACTGGGGCCTATTTCAAAAATGACTGGTGGTATGTGGCATTTAGATGCCCACCTGACTATGCTTCAGAGCATATAATTAAGGCTGCAGACATGTCATAATCCATCTGATGCAAATTATAAACAGACATTGAGATAATGATATTTACGTGTGGGAGGCAGGCTAAGAGAAGGAAACTTCCTATAGAGCTGCACAGAATATAATACAGCTGGTTGTTTGCCAAAAGGAGAGCAAGAAATATTGTCAGGTTCAAAGAAGTTAAAACATTTAAAAACACACACAAAGAGAAGACAAGGGATTAAGATTTCTTACTTGCGATATGAGATATGCTCAGTTGCAGTCTCCAAACCGCTGTAACCATATCTCTGCCAGAGCCCTCTTTTTATTTCCTTAGGGTGGTCCTTAATTACATGTTGTTGTTACTTCTAAGGGGAGGGGGAAAGGTCAGCAACAACATAAACTGTAAACTGTCTAACTAATACAAGGTTTACAATGTAGTATGTAAACAGGTCTGTTTCTTCTCAGCCACTTTCCCAGGTTAGGTATGGTGTTTTAATATTTATGACTTCCTTATCAATATGACAGGAACCAGGTACATCAGTTAAATAGTTGAAGGGAAGTTAACATCTTGGTCAAGTCACCAGCTTTTTTTTCTCCATTGTCCACCTAGAAGGTAACTCAAACTTATACTGTCATGGTATGCAGTACAAATAATAAAAGGGTGTAAATGAGTAAATATGGGATAACTTATATACTGTACATCATTCTAACAAATATGCCTTTTGGTTTGTCACAAGGAGTGCTAATATAGAGTCTAGCAAGCCCTCTCATCTCTGCTAATTAAATGGCATATGGTCTGACTGTGGATTGTGCATTTTAAACTGGATGAGCAGATGCTGCTGTGTAGTGTAGCTCTGGCTGCTTCGCTCTCTTGAATATTTATTATCCTGCCCTAAGTGGCTGACATTTATTGGCTGCTGAGATGGTAGTGGAAAGAGATAAACCAAGGAAGAAGAAAGGGGTGTGGGAAGGTGAGAGGTGATGGAAACAAGAAGGGTCCTCGTGCTGTAGTTAATCTGAGATTAATCATTAAAGTGAGCAGTGGGTGGTCTGGTGTTGGATGAAGAGTGGAGGTCAAATAGGACTAGGAAAAGAGGAGGGGCCTATCCACTGTCTGTCTTTATCTGGCAAAATACCTAGCAACAGAATCACACACAATGCAAAACATTCTGCGGCTCCAACATGCAAAATGGTTCTGCTGTTTTTGAAAGACTAAAGCCTCCTGTCATTTGATTGTGACCAGTGATCATGAAAATTGTAGTCTTTTCTTAAGAGGATTTAAAAAAAATGTATTTGTCTGAATTCTCTCTGCAGCAAATTAAACACTGCTCTGCTGTATATAAAAATTAGAAAGTATTAACTGGACTAGAGTTTTTCTGACAATTAACTGTATCAGATCATTGCTGCACACACACACTGCTGGTGTTTTCAGAACATTTTGTTCCTCCCAGTTTGTTCTTTGTGTTTCGAGCAGTTCAATACTGTCAATCTAAGGAATCTTACTTTGCACAGCAAAATTAAATAAAAAAAATTGTATCATGCGGCTCCTTATGAAGCCAAAGCACTATTTCTGGATTTATTGTACTGGCACATCAGAATTACTGAGGGAAGAGAAACAAACAATATGCACTTGTGTGGTGAATGAGGACTATATTATGAACACCTTCTGTTGAGCTAATTTATTCAAGACTATCAAACTAGTTGGTTTAAACACCCAAAATATAGGATATATGAAATATGATACCTACAGTACAAACTAAGGACAAATGAGTCTCCTGACATAGCTGGAGAAGGCGTACACACACACACACAGATGTCCTGAATGTCATTTCTGCTGCTCAGACACCCTCCTTCATCCATCTTAGATCTCTTAATCCATGCTTAGCTGTTCTTTTCTGACAAACTTCTCTCAAACTCTCCACCGGCAAATCAAAAACACATTACGTTTCACTCAGCCTGTTTGCAATCTTTTGACAGCTGCACTGCAAGTCAGCATGTCAGGTGGAAGAAATTAGGCAAAGAAAATGAGTAATCTGAGATAAGATGCATCAAGTTTGGGGTAAACAAAAAAACACCCACCAGTATAGATGTGCAATAATGTGCAAGGACAAGTAATTGGTAACATTTGCATTCCAAATTTTATCACTAATTACATAAACATGTGTGCAGAGTGTTGCCTGTTTTGACTCTTACCAATCAGCATTGGATGGTGCAACCAGTATTTGCCCCAAAGCCCTTTGTACATACCGTACATGCTGCTAGCTCTCTCTACACTTCTTCCCCTCCTCTGTGAGATAAGGACAGTTATCCGGCTTTAGGGACCGTCTGAGAGACCATATGGACTTTGGATCAGGAGTACAAGATGCAGCAACAGCTAGAGGGCTATGACTCACAACTTTCTTTCCATCTGAACACTTGTGTCACTTTCAAAACACTCTTGTTATTAATCTCCTCCAAAAAAAATGAGACAGCAAGAATTTATTTTAGGAAGCCTTAGTTTTATTCCCCTTCGATATATCCTGAAAGCTGGTGAAGCTTTGGTGGGTTTATTTGTTTGGAAGTGTGGCCTTTCATCTGCTTGTCTGTATATTCCTTTATATTAAATCCATGTCACTACAAGCAACTTAATTCTACAAATCTCCTGTTAGTGCAAATAGTGTGTGTGTATCTGTGCATGCCTGTAATTTGGAAACCGCATTTGACATACTTAACACCTGTGTCAGCTCACAGGTCTTTCTGCATAATATTTTGTTCTCTGCTGATGGCAGACGAGAAAAATAATTTAAGAGATTAGATTACTTAAATGGACCCTATTATAATAAAAAAAAAAAATTGTGAAATAAAGTCTAGTTTATACTCTGTGTACCCAGCTACACGGTCAACACAATGCAGACCTTGTGCATTTGAAGTTCTGCATAGAGGAAATGCATTGCTCTATGGAATCCATGCTTCCCCTTCACAGTGGCAATTGTACAGCAGGCAAAGAACAAAAAAAAAGTCTGGCACAAGACTTTCCTTTGCCATTTTTTCTTTCATTCTTGTACGGGGATAGACAGTGGAGCTCATCAATATCAAAGAACAAATGCTTTTATTGCAAATGTTGAAGCACCAGTATAGGTCCAATTCCCAAAAAAGTTTCTAAACAGGGCGTCTTATGGCTGACACGTTGTGACGGTCTGTGCCCTTAAACATTCTCTGCCCCGACGTCAACACGCATTTCCATGCTGTACGTCACCACACATTTCCATGCTGTACGTCACCATGCTGTCAGAAGGTTTTTATGAATGAACTCTGAGCTGAGCCCGGGAAGAGTAGGATCGGAGCAGTCAGTCGCCGTTGGAAACTACGCCGCGCTGTGTCCTGTTCCCCGCGACCGTCATGGTCTTGCCTGGTACCAGTCCGCCTGTAGACGTGTTGTCTTAAAAGCTGTTGTAGCGCCGCCCAGCCGACGGATCGTGTGGGATCGCGCTGTCGCAGAGGAGCGGAGGTTTTCCGCATCGCCTGAAAAGCTGCTGCCGAGTGCCAGCGTGGACTTCACTGCCGTGTGTAAGGTAACACTGCCGCGGATCGCGGCGTTGTCCCTGCCAATCGGCCGTTGTTTGGCTCCCTCGGGACGGTCGGGGCGAACGGAATCCCCGTACCAGCTTCCCCACTGACTTTGACAATTGACGTGACTGGGCCCCAGGTTAACCAATGGACATTCATTTAACCCTTTCATTGCCTTTGAGTGGTGCCAGCAAGGGAACATTGTGACTGTGTGGAACTGTATTTATTGACTGTGGGGGGGGAAAGAACATTTATTTCATTTGGTTTTGGTTCACATACAATTTCAATACATTCACGGTTGATACATGAGGTGATCTGTGTGTGTTTCCTCTATGATATTTCTATGGTATATTGTGTGTCTAATGTTTGCATCAAGGTTGAATGCATTGTTTCAGTCCTGTGTACGGTTTGGTATTACTAAACACCCTAATTGTCAGACTGGGACTCTGACTGGCACCCCTAAAACTTTTCCAACAAAACCGCTACATAAAAAGTGGCACCCCAGACTCAAAGCACAGGAATATCAAGCAAGCAAAGACGTGCGCACGTAAAACAAAATGCCATGAACCCTCACCCTGGCTTGGTCTAAAGCAAAAATACACTGGAGGAAATCACCATCTATACAGCCAACCAAACAAACAAACAGGCAAAACAAACAAGCAAATACTCAATTCAGTCACAAACACTGAGACAATGGCAAACAAAATGAAAGAAATGGTGCAAAGGCTCCTTGTTTCTCTGGATGGAACCACAGCATTGGAACCTGATGAGTCAGGACATGGAGATTTGTCTTCCCCTGGTGGCAAGGAAGGAGAAATTGTGAATCATTCACAATCACATTGTTTCAGCTCTTGAAGAGCAGGCTCTGGCCATGGCCACAGACCGCTCCGTTATGGATATGGAGGTGATTGAGGAGGAACCTCTTACAGCCCCAATACAGCTGACCAGTTCAAACACAACTTCAATGCACTAGGAAAAGGTCAAAGTGAAATCATGGATGCACTGCATAACATAAAAATGGAGACTATGCAGAAAATTAATGACAGCCTGTCTGCTCTTAGGGAGAAATTAATTCAGAGACAGGAACGGGGGAGCAGGAAATTAAAGATCACATTAAGCAATGTACGGAATATGTCAGGACGCAAGTGACGGAGACCATCAAGTGGAGGCTTCATCAGTACCAGGTGGAAGTGCTCAAGGATGTCCATAAAATCATGACTCCAATGGTAGTCATGCACCTGCAACAGGACATAACAGCATGTCAGGGGTTATTGAGCAGTATGGCGGAGGAGGTGACTAACATTAAACAATACACCCTCCAAACATCACAGCCTTCTATGCCACCACCAGCAGGGCAGAGTACTGCTATTCCATCGCTGCGTCCTCCTGCCTCTTTACCTTTGTCGTGGCCCAAGGACGATGCACGGCTGCGGCTGCAGTCCACCATGCATGCTGCTCATGGTTCCGAGCCTTTCATGCCTCACATGGGCTCTCCTATCCCGACAGCCCTGGGGGGAAGAGGGTGGAAATGCCCAATTCAATTGCAATTCCCATGCTTTGGTAGGATGGAAGATGACACAGATCCTCTCACCTACCTTGAACAGTGTCGGGATTATCTGGCCGTAAATCCACTGTCTGATGAGGAACTACTGGCCACCCTGCGCAATGTCCTGTTCGGCACAGCCCGGGACTGGTGGGACATGGTCAGAATGGAGACCTCTACATGGAGGGAGTTTGAACAGAGTTTCTTGTCGGCGTTTCTCTCTGAGGATTATATGGATGAGCTGGAGGAGCGCATTAGAACCAGAGTGCAAGGGGATGGTGAAAGCATCCGAGACTTTGCTTACATGTTCCGAGCACTCTGTCGGCGGTGGAACCCAGAGATTACAGAGGCAAAAGTCATTCAGCTCATATTGAAAAGCATTCATCCGTCACTGGCAAGTCAGCTGAGAAGCAGTGGGCTCAAGACTGTGGATGCTCTGGTGAGGCTGGGACAGCAGCTGGAGAAGGACAAGGAGAAGCAGCTGCATCAGGAGGCCACCAGGAAACACACTCCTACCGCAAACAAACCGCAAGCCGCAGGGACCACGAACATCACCACCACCCCGCCAACGTCTACCGCATGTGCTCAAACATACTGCTGGCGATGTAAAGGATCACATGCGCCCCAGAATTGCCCAAATTTCACGTCCAATAAAGGGAGGTATTCAAAGTCTTCTTACCAACCTCCGTCTTCCGCTGAGCCATCCACCAGCAGGGGGCCCATAGTCAACGCGGTAACGCACCAGCAGCCATCAAAGCAGGTTTTCCCCTTTAACTCCAGACCCTTCCCGCACCAACTGGTCATTCCCATAACCATGGGTGCTGTGAGGGTCAGGGCTATGGTGGACTCTGGTTCTCCATATACCCTTCTTAATGAAGAGTTGTGGTGGGCCATTAAAGCAAAGGATACGGAATTGCAGCCATGGGATGGAAAACCTCTCTACTTGGCAGATGGAGGAGAAAGGTGGCCACTGGGTTGGCAGCAGGTGGCGATAGAGTTGCACAATCATGCCTGTCCTCTTCCAGTGGTGGTGCTTCCGTCACAGAGCCTGGCTTTCCCGGCGGTTCTTGGCCTGGACTTTATGAGTCTAAGTGGTCTACAGATGGACGTTGGCCAGAACTCCTACTGGTTCAGGGGCAAGAAGGAGGAAAGATTCACTTTTGAAAAGGAGACAGATAACCTCCCGGAAGCAGAACAGAAAGATCAGCTGTCCTTTTACACGGCCATTGAACCATACAGGACCAGGATCTCTCCTCCCTCCCAGGACATGGAGCTGTGGGAGAAAGCAGTGGGGAAAGCAGAGTTGGATGCCAATGGGAGACAGCAGCTATTAGAAGTCCTGCAGAGCAATGCGGATGTGTGCACATCTAAGTTGGGCCAGACAAATGTGCTCAAGCATAAAATCTTCCTGAAACAGGAAATGCCGATTAAACAAAAGTCCTACCGGGTCTCCCCTGCCAAAATGAAGGTGATGAAGGAACTAGATGATGAAATGCTAGTGGCGGACATCATTGAACCCTCGTCGCCGGCTTGGGCCTCTCCAGTGTTTCTCATCCCTAAAAAAGATGGGAAAACCAGGTTTTGTGTGAATTACATCAAGCTCAATGCAGTGTCACAAACCGATGCTTACCCCCTCCCTACTATACAGGAGATATTGGACTCACTGGCTGGCTCTGTTGTGTTCTCCACCATCGACCTTCAAAGTGGCTACTGGCAGTGTCTCATGGACGAGAGCAGTAAGGACAAAATGGCCTTCACCTGTCCCTTTGGCCTGTATGAATTTAAAGTGATGCCCTTTGGTCTCAAAAATGCGCCAGCAACCTTTCAGAGATTGATGGAGCTCACTTTAGGGGAGCTGAAAGGCACCATTTGCTTTGTATATCTGGATGATATAATTGTCTACTCACCATCCTGGGAACAGCACTTCTGTGACCTTCAGCGGGTGTTCCAGAAGCTCAGAGGGGCGAGGTTGACAGTGAGCATGAAAAAATGTAATTTCTTCCAAAAATCCATCAAATTCCTAGGTCATATGGTGTCGGCAGCGGGCATTCAGGTGGATCCGGACAAAACCAAGGCTGTGGACGAGTTCCCTGTTCCAACTACCGTTAAAGACGTTCAGCGGTTCTTGGGTATGTCTGGCTGGTACCATCGTTATGTCCCAAACTTCTGTCAGGTGGCAGAACCCCTGAATGCTTTAAAGCGGGGGAGTTAAATTCAAGTGGACCCTGGAGTGCCAAGCAGCTTTTGATCTCCTGCGGAGTTGTCTGGTCTCCCCACCCATCTTAGGGCATCCCAACTTTGACCTCCCTTTTATCATCTATACGGATGCCAGCGACATCGGCCTGGGAGCAGTGCTGGCTCAAAAGACTGGGCTTGGCACCGAAGAGGTCCTGGCGTATGGCAGCAGGAGTCTGAATAAGGCAGATTGCAATTATTCTGCCACAGAAAAAGAGTGCTTGGCGGTGGTGTGGGCTCTGGAAAGGTGGCGTTACTACCTAGATGGGAGGATCTTCATGGTAGTCACAGACCATGCAGCATTACTGTGGGTGCTCAAGAGCCAGAGGCCTAATGCACGTCTCACTCGGTGGGCCCTCCGGTTGCAGGAGTTTACTTTCACCATGGAATACAGGAAGGGAAAGTATAACATCGTTCCTGATGCCTTATCCAGAGCTCCATACGATTTCACTCCAGCCACCGGCTTGCCACCAGCCTGTGCCACCCTGCTGTCAGTCAAGGCGGAGGGGGGAAAGGAGTTGCCCCTCTTGGATGAGCAAATTTGGAGAGCACAGCAGGAGGATGCAGACTGCCAGCGGCTGTATCAGGCTGTGATGGAGGAGGGTGAAGTCACCTTATTGGGGACTGCAAAGTACACCATCTTGGAAGATAAAGTGTATAGAGTGTTGCACCAGCCTCATAAAGTCATCTATCAAGTTTTTATCCCGGGGAGTCTCCGGCTACAGCTATTGCAGTTGATCCATGAGGACCCGCTTTCTGGACATTTAGGCAGGTACAAGACCTATAAAAGGTTGCTTGGCCTGGCCTACTGGCCACGAATGAGCCTGGATGCCAAAACATATGTACAGAACTGTCAAGTGTGTCAACGCTACAAACCCGAGAGCCGCTGCGGGGAGGCTGCAGCAGACAGCTGTGAACCACCCGTGGGTGTGGACCTGATGGGCCCCTTTCCTAGGAGTTCCAAGGGAAATATCTACCTGTTGGTATTCGTGGATTATTACACCCGTTGGGTTGAATTATTTCCCCTCCGTAAAGCCACAGCAGAGACGGTCTCCCACACACTTGTTCAGGAAATCCTCACCAGATGGGGGGTTCCCACCTACATTCTCTCGGACCAGGGATGTCAGTTTGTCTCCTCCTTGTTCAAGGCCACCTGTGAGCGCTGGAGCCTGAAACAAAGACAAACTTCAGCCTACCCCCCACAAACCAACATGAGGCAGAGAGTGAACCGGACCTTGAAAACAATGATCGCCTCATACGTGGACGAGAACCACAAGCTCTGGGACAAACACCTTCCCGAGTTCCGGTTTGCTCTCAACTCCGCGGTCCATGAAGCCACTGGAGTCACCCCGGCAGAGTTAAACCTTGGCCGAGCCCTCTGAGGGCCAATGGACGTCCTGCTTCAACCAAGAGAAGTTACACCAGAGTCTCCGGCCTATAAAACCAGGAACAAACTTCAGGATCTCACCACTTTCGCACAGGGAAACCTCATCAAAAGCCGAATCAGACAAAAAAGGAATTATGATAAATTTTTCCAAGATCAGAAGTTTCAGGAGAGAGACCGGGTCTGGCTTCGTTCCCATCCACTATCCAAGGCAGAGAAAGCCTTTGCTGCCAAGTTGGCTCCCAAATGGCTGGGGCCATACCGTGTTGTGGCTCAGGTGGGCCCCGTCAACTTTGAGGTTGTTCTGGAAGACAGTGGGGAAAATAGGAAGGTGGTGCATGTGGCACACTTGAAGCCCTGTTATCCCACTGCTGAGGAAGTGGACAGACTGGAGAGAGAGAAGGTCCTGGCTATCTTCAATGAAGAGAGTGACGACGAGGAGTTTCTGGGCTTCCTTCTACCCTAGCTACTCCGTCCTCAGGACCTGTATCTGGACATCTCCGGGAGATTTTCGAGGCCAAAACAGACGAGGAATTCTTCTTGGGCTTCCCCGCTAGTCCACTGGCATCGGAGAAAGCCTTTTATCCACCTGAAAACTTATCCACCTGAGGAACTTAGCCCCTCTTCTCCAAGGGGGGGAGAGTGTGACGGTCTGTGCCCTTAAACATTCTCTGCCCCAACGTCAACACACATTTCCACGCTGTACGTCACCACGCTGTCAGGAGGTTTTTATGAATGAACTCTGAGCTGAGCCCGGGAAGAGTAGGATCGGAGCAGTCAGTCGCCGTTGGAAACTATGCCGCGCTGTGTCCTGTTCCCCGCGACCGTCATGGTCTTCCCCGGTACCAGTCCGCCTGTAGACGTGTTGTCTTAAAAGCTGTTGTAGCGCGCCCGGCCGACGGATCGTGTGGGATCGCGCTGTCGCAGAGGAGCGGAGGTTTTCCGCATCGCCTGAAAAGCTGCTGCCGAGTGCCGGCGTGGACTTCACTGCCGTGTGTAAGGTAACACTGCCGCGGATCGCGGCGTTGTCCCCGCCGATCGGCCGTTGTTTGGCTCCCTCGGGACGGTCGGGGCGAACGGAATCCCCGTACCAACTTCCCCACTGACTTTGACAATTGACGTGACTGGGCCCCAGGTTAACCAATGGACATTCATTTAACCCTTTCATTGCCTTTGAGCGGTGCCAGCAAGGGAACATTGTGACTGTGTGGAACTGTATTTATTGACTGTGGGGGGGAAAGAACATTTATTTCATTTGGTTTTGGTTCACATACAATTTCAATACATTCACGGTTGATACATGAGGTGATCTGTGTGTGTTTCCTTTATGATTTTTCTATGGTATATTCTGTGTCTATTGTTTGCATCAGGGTTGAATGCATTGTTTCAGTCCTGTGTACGGTGAACTTGGTATTACTAAACACCCTAATTGTCAGACTGGGACTCTGACTGGCACCCCTAAAACTTTTCCAACAAAACCGCTACAACGTGTCCTTCTGTTTGTGAAGCAAAGTAAACCATTTATTTAAACAAACTAAAGACATAACAGTAAAATATATAGGTTTAAAAATATAAACTTTAACTGTAGCCTATTCATACACTTACAACTCATGACACGGCACGGTCAGAAAACTGTGTGACTCCACCACTACCAATCTATCAACTGAACTCTAAACTGCATTACACTACTTAATGTCAAGACAAAACTACATCCTGGAAAAATTACTAAATGTGTCATTAAATCATACATTTAACCTTTAATCATGAATTCTTGAAATATCAAAAGGTGAAATAATTCAAAATATAAACATTCAACAAATGGTGCCTACATTACCGGCCCCTAATTGTTCTAATAATGCAATGAACATAGAAGAATTACCTCATTTTTAGACTTCAAACATACAATTTCCTCCTTAGCTTTTTTTTCCTCAAATACATGATGTAGTGACAAAAGGCTATTACTCAATATACTTAATAAAATGTATTAATCAATATACTTATAATCAATATACTAAGTGAGTTGTAGTTCATAAAGTCATGGCATTTACACCAGAGACATTCCAGAGACATTCTACCTCATGTTGATTTTCAAACTGTGAACTCGTCAAGTTGTGAACATTTGACCCCTGCTGACTACACAAGCTGGGTGAAGTCTACCTCCTTTTTAAACAAGTATGATCTAAAAATGTAGTCCAACACTGAAACCATGGCGCCATGGCGCCAACAGTTGCATTCCAAACAGACCTCATGCCATAGGTCCAGTTGCATTCCAAACAAGATATGGGTCAAGCTCCTCCTGTTAAGGGAAGGGACTTTGCATGGTCAACCAGTTTAAAAAAATACATGATGACATGTACATCCTCGGTTAGTCCCCAGGCCCCCAAATTGTATAAAAGCTCGGAACTTTTCAGTTGGTTTTCAGACTTAGCCCGGGCTACTTCTCATTTATGGTTAACATTGTATTCTCTACAATAAACCATCGTTGGACCGTGAACCAGCTGATCCTGTCTCATCTTTAATTTTCTTGTGACTTCACATTTTTGTTATTCCGTACTAAGACTTAGACTAATTTATTGCTTATTGGATATTGAACAAAAGTCACTACAATGAACATGTCAGTTAAAAACATTAGGAGTCCAATACTTCATCAATCAACTTTGTAAAAGGATATTAAGTCCATTGACAGTCCATCTTCACAGAGGTTGATGAGAGAGATAGAGAGCAAGGTAGAGAGAGCGAAGTTTCTTGATGCTGTGGACCACCTCTTACGCTCCTGAAGTTGAGGTAGGTACTCTTTAGTCCATCTCAAGATCAAGTTGTAGCTCTCTTCTCAGGAGACCATCCATCTTAACTGCTACTGTAGCAGCGGCCAATTCCATACGGGGAATGGTAGGAGGCCTGAGGGGCGCTACCCTGGACTTGCCCATCATGAATGCACAATGTGTCTCATTATTTATGTTGCAGAGGAGAATATAGCGACTGATCCATAAGCATCCTCGCTTGTGTCCGCAAAGTGGTGTAGTGTGCAAATACACAATCTCCAAAATTCTTCAGGCTTGAGACATCTTGCAACTGAGAAGTGTTCCAAAGCGGAAAGACTGGCTAACCAGTCACACAATATCTTCTTCACATGCTTGGGTAAGTCGTTGTCCCACCCAATCTTCAGTCTGCATAATTCCTGCAGGATAATCTTTGCTGGCAAAACTACGGGTACCAGAATGCCTAAGGGGTCGTAGACTGAACCAATGATGGAAGGAAGGCCTCTTCTTCTGGGCGATCTCTAATGGTGATCTTAAATTTTAATGTGTCTGACTCAACACACCAATTAAGACCAAGGGCCTGACACACTGAAATTGCTGCCTCCTCTGTCACAACTGACTTGAGGCAGTCATCAACATAAAAATTCTGCAAGACCGTCTGAACCACTTCAGCTCTAAACTCTTTTTCAGCTGTTTTTCTGTTTCAGTGTCTGTGTTCTTTTTCTTAATATGCAACAACGTTGGATGATTCAGAGAACACACCTAACAGCCAACCTTGCCTTTGCAGAATTTACTCAAGTGACCTTGCTTCAAGCAGCTAAAGCAAAGTCCTTTGCTTTTCAGAAATTCAAGTTTTTCACTGTGCCTTGCCTTTAAGCTTACTACATGCTTCTACAATGTGACCACCATAGCAGAAGAGGCACGTCTGTGTAAGTGGCTTCACAGAATTTGTATTTTCTGTTGGCTTTGTGTCTTTTTCCTGACTGCAAAGTCGTAGTGCATTTGTAGAAAATGATCTTTTGATTATGGTCTTTTTCTTTATCATTGTTTTGTTTGGTGGTGTATGGTTTAATAGTTGTCAGTCAGTCATTTTCTATACCTGCTTATTCCTCATTAGGGTAGCAGGGGTCTGCTGGAGCCTATCCCAGCAAGTTACGGCAAGAGGCAGGGATACACCCCAGATGGTCACCAGCCAATCATGGGGCACACACACCATTCACTCACACACTCACACCTACGGGCAATTTAGAGTTGCCAATTAACCTAAGCATGTTTTTGGACTGTGGGAGGAAGCCGGAGTACCCGGTGAAAACCCACGCAGACACGGGGAGAACATGCAAACTCCACACAGAAAGGTCCCAGACCCCGGACTAAGGAGGTCTTGAACCTGCGACCTTCTTGCTGTGAGGCAACAGTGCTAACCCCTGCACCACCGTGGTTTAATAGTTGTGTCATCTCTTATTTCACCAAAGACTGCATGCAGTGCAATCTTGGTTTGCTTATTGATAAACCTTACCAAATCTGTCATTTTGTTCTTGTATGCTATACACAACAGTTCTCCACCTGCTCCACCTCCACCTCCACCAGCTTTGATAAGACAACCTTCAACTTTGCCACATTGTCGAGCTCCTCCATATAACTCACTTCAGCCATGGTGTTACTTAAAGCTGTCAGAGTGAGAAAGCATTTAAGGCTTCCGCATCCTCTGGCTTGATAGGAGTCCACTTTAAGAGTTTGTTCATGTAGGCTATGGCAATTTAGTAGTCGTTACCAAAATGCTCTTTGAGTAGCTGTCTGGCCTGGTTGTAACCTGCATCAGGCCTCATGCTAAGGCAACTCCTTACTAGCTCCTCAGGCTGTCCACTAATGAACTGCTCTAAAAAATAGAGATGGTTCTTAGGGCTTTCTGTGCGGGACTCTACACCATGTTCAAAGGCTCTCACAAATGAATTGTATTCTAGAGGATCACCGCTAAAAGTAGGGATGTCTAAAGGAGGCAAAGTCATGATTTTCTGTTGTTTCACCATCAGTTCTGTTATATTATTCTGACGGGTCATGACACTGCAAAGTGTTTCCACTGTATAATCATCTGCTTCAAAGTTTGCTCTAGATTGCTGTATGTTGGAGGACTGATGTTGGCGAGTCCTGGCATCAGTATGTTCACTTCCTGTATTGATGGTTATTTTCTGAGTGATGGGTAAGGGCATAAATTCAGACTCACTAATCCTTGCATGCGCAGGGGTTGCTGCTGATGAACATTCATTTTCGAAAATTTCTAAAATCTTTAATTTAGCATCAGAGGCAGCAATAGCAGCAGATGCAACTGCTCTCTTTTTGCTTTCAACTCAGATTCTTGACGTTCAAGAAGTTTTTGTTTGAGAACTGCAGCCTATACAAGCAATGTAGTCTATCTATTTCAGCTTTAAGGCATGCTGAGGAAGCAGTGGAAACATTGCTCCCTACGGCTGAACTATGCTTTCTGCTTTCATTGCTTGAAGCAGCAGACACCACAGATACACTGTCGGAAGGCTGAATGTCTGCATCGCAGTGCATGCCTTGTTCTACGCTATTGTCAGCAGCCTTTATCCACATTTCTGCTTGTTCTACAAACCATGAATACATCTTTCATTAGGCTCATACCAAGAACACTGATCCTTTAAGAAGTCGTCTTCATTACTACCTTTAAACTATTATTAATCTTCTACAATTCACCACACAAATCTTGGTAATTCAAACACAATTTCAGTTTAACTGTGTTCACGTTAGCATCGTCTTCCATTAGCCGCTCAAGATGATTAGCTTGGCTAGTAATGTGGCCTAGCTTAGCCTTTCTAGATTGAGTTAACCTGTATTTTATCCTCAACAGCCTTTTCTGTCACTTTAGTTTCCCTTTTTGCACAAGCTAGTCCTTCAGTGACTTCATCCATTATGGCTAGTTTCCACGATTAGCAAAAGTAGGTTCACTGCTTACTGTTGTTTGCTGCTTACGGTCGTTACGGTCTCGATGCTATTCTTTCAAGAATCCGCACACAAGTTTCCACGACCCTCCGATGACTTCTCTTTTCCAATATTCTTCTTTCTGGAGTAAAAAGGTTTTCTGACTAAAGATGTAGGTTCAATTCCTAAAAAAAGTCTCTAAACAGGGGGAGTCTTATGGCTGACACTTGTCAGGAAAAAAAAAAAAAGTGTATCCCTCCTGCCCCCTTCTTTTACATCTATTTGACTTCTGTTTCTCTGACCAACCCCAGCTCTCTGATCGGTGGGACATTTACAAAAGAGCTAGGACAATCACAATAGAGAATTTCACTTCTCAACTTAAAATTTTCAAGTACATCCGAACATGTACGAGGTGAAATTCAATTCAAAGTATGTGAATGGAGATTTATTTGTTTGTCGTTTATCGAGATGTTGACTGGAACTTCTGGGAGACTTGGCCCAATGTTAGCATTGTTAGCCATCATGTCTGCTAGCTGGTCACTAGGTCATCCTGGTCTCTGTCATTTGACTTCATATGGAAAACCCGCGATGGGACTGAAATCATGCAGCTGAGGTGACGTCATGCAGACATCCCAAGTCTCCCGGAAGTTCTTGAGTGGCTCCGTGATGCCCGCGAGTCGGGTAAAATATCCCGGATTTTATACTATGCGAGTGTTTTTTTTTTATTAATATGCAATGCGAGTGAGAGCATGCAGGCAAAACAGTAACTTGTGCATTATACGTGGATCGCTTTGATTCGATTGCGCAGGCATGCGAGCGAGCGAGAGAAACGCGATCGATAAACATCCCCCTGAAATGACTCTGGAATCTGTGGTGTCTGCGTTATATAGTTTTGAAACCTGTCAGTCAAACTACATTCTGGTTTTCCTCCAATCATCATACATCACCACTACATTCTGATTTTCATCCAATCACCATGCGGACGCTCAGTGTCCAGGCCCCGCCCACACTCCATTGACTCCCAGAGACACTCAGCGTCCGGGCGGGCTCTAATTTCCAGCATTGAGCCAATGGGCGCCGAGTTTCGAGGCGATGAAAAAAAAGCCCCATTCACTCTCAGAGACACTCAGCGTCTATGGGGAAATGCATTGACCAGAGACCAGGAAGCGGTATGGGAATGTACGGACATGTAATTTATTTATTTATGATAAGTAGCTGATTCTGAAAGAACTCTTCTTCAAGATGAACATGTTCTAACAGATTTATAGTCAATAAAATGTTAATACAGCTGCACACATTTGTCCATTTATTTTTTGACCGGGCAGGGGAAGTTCAGCTTCCCTTGCAGTCTTAAAGAAATCGCCACTGATATATATATATATATTTATCTGTTTAAATGTGCATTCAGCCACACCGGCGTGTTGTTTATCTCTTTAAATGTGTATTCAGCAGCACTGGCGAAAGCAGCTGCGGCGGGTTGTTTACATCCATGGTTTACACGTGTATTCAGCACTGCTGCCTTCCCTGGTGCTGCTACAGTGGCAGGTTGATTACGTCCGTGGTTTACACGTGTATTCAGGCTGGTGCTGGGCACCGTGGGCACGGTCACGTTGCTGGTATAGTCCGGGTGCTCCGAAGCTGTCGGCCTTCGAATGACACAGACCTAACTATTTAGCATGGAAGTAGTGCTAACTACCATGACTGGGAACCCGCCATGCAGCAAATAAAAGAATACTACACAATGGAAGTGAATTACCGGGGACTATTATTGGCGGTGCGCCTCTAGTTTTTTATGTGAGTGAAGAAGAGGTGTTGTAAAGCAGAAGTAATTAGGGGGCAAATAATTTTTTCTTCTTTGTATTCCTCCAAAAAATATGTGGTAACTTGCCAATGAAAATGACCACTACACACAGATGCCGAGTGTCCACTTTTTATCCGGATTAGAAAAAACGATAAATCCCTCTCAGTCACGGGGAGAACAACAACCCGCACATGCGCGGAACCTCCAGTCTTCTTCAGCAATCATCCTTGCCGGCCATAATGTTCATATAGCGGCAACTACTGGAGAAACAATTATTTGCCCCCTAATTACTTCTGCTTTACAACACCTCCTCTTAGTATTCTTCTTCTTCGCTCACATAAAAAACTACAGGTGCACCGCCAATAATAGTCCCCGGTAATTCACTTCCGTTGTGGAGTTTCCTTTTATTTGCAGTGCCATTTCTTTTTGTTTGCAGCGTTTCTTTTATTTGCAGCAATGAGGGTTCCCGGCCACCGTCTTAGGCTGATGATCTTGGGTTGCTCCTTCCGTTCTGCGCTGCGCCACGACTCGTTCGGCGGCGCTTTATTATTGCCTTATTGTGGTATGTATCTCTTGCGTGCTGCCTGCTCAATTCTCTCCTGTAATAGCCACCTATTTGCCTGCTCTTATGTTGTGTTTCTATAACTAGGTGTAATTAACTTCTGCTACAACCACAAACTCATTCCATCAGCCCGGCCTGGTTGTTGCTCTGCTGCTGTTCTTCTGCTGTTGCTCTGGTTGTTGCTCTGCTGCTGTTCTTCTGCTGTTGCTCTGGTTGTTGCTCTGCTGCTGTTCTGCCGGCTGTGTGTCCGCTGCCTGCTGTTTTTAACCTGTCTGTCTAACCTGTCTTGATTGTTTCACTACGCGTTTCACTAAGTGTTCTTTTTCGGTCTTTTTAATAATTGAAATAAATAAAGTGTATATATTAATTTGAATTACGTCCCGTCTCTTCTTTTAGCAAACGAACCTTTGTGCCCTTTTTCTGTTTGTTCTATACAAACCTTTAATCTTAGGGTGAGATTCCCTAGGTGGCGTTGTTGTGCAACAATTACGAAAATTCTCATTGTCCCCTTTTACGATCGGTGTTCCTCTCGCCACAAAAATAAAACATGAAGTGACAAGAAAAAACCCCAAGACAAGATAAACCTCACCATGGTGTGACAGACAGGAGCTAAGCCTATTATAAAATAAGTGGCACATTTTTAAATACAGGTACTAATATTTTACAAAAAGTGTATTTCAATTGAGATTATTGTTTGCAATATCATCAGTAAAATAGTCATATTTATTTTATGATCAGTTGAGAAAGAATAATTGAGACAATTTAGAGTTTACACACCTTTATCTGTAGCCCTTCATGCCACTGTACTGTACTGTAACCCAGAATATATAATATATAATAATGAATGAATATAATAATATTCATTCACTCTACTTTTTTTTGGAGTGGTCGAATAAGAGCATTACATCACTAAATCACTATGAGAGGTGCATCATCCTGCTCCACTCTGATGCTGACCTCTTTCTAATCTTCCTCCTCACTGCTCTCTCTGTGTTTGTGCCCTCTCTTCTCCATGCCACCTCTGTTTTGCTATTAATTGCACTCTTTTGCTTCCTGTCTGCATTGTTTTGAATCCTATCCACTCACTTTCTACCTACCTGTATGCTTGATCTGCTTTTCATTCCATTTACCTTGTCAAGCTTACAGTCACCTTTTTGGACACCCCACATCCCCTTTCCCCTGACACCCTCAGCCCTGGATAATAGGCTGGCCTGTGGTATGACGCACATGGCTGTATCTCCAGAGGGGCTTTCGCCCACATAAGCATTCATAAAGGCTCTGTGTGGCCTGGTGTGCATTTACATGTGGTGGCTAGGTATTTATATCTCAAGATAACTGACACCACTGGATTACTGTATTGCCAGCTCTGCTATTCATACAATACAGTACATTCTTTAGCAGGAAAGGCTTTTGTTATAGTTGTGAAATAGATCTAGAAGTAGATATGTACTGTACAGCCCTGAGGTATCAGGGATATCAAATGGTGTTGCATATCAAGATAATTTGACTTTTCCCCAAGTCTGGAGTTCATTAGACTGTGTACCTTTGATCCAATTATTCCACAATGTTTATTTTTAGTTTTGGTCATTTTCAGTAAACAATACGTGATGAACACAACAAACCATAACAAACCTTCCAATCCCTACCCACCCTCTCATAACCAACAATTCTCTCAGAAAAAAATAAAAATAAACAAATAAAATAAAATAAGTCCATAAGAGAAGAAATATCATAGATAAACATAATATTACTCATAATTGAAAATACGTAAAATACATAAATAAATAAATAACAAAAAAATTATAAAATTATTACAGAATTAAATTAAAAGGACAGTTAAAGGTAGAGTTATAAAACATGGTCACCATCCCATTCTCTCCCCCAATTTTTAACCTTAGTTCTCCATCTGTGGTACAGCATTCATGCCATTCTGCAGGAGTATTGGTAACTTACCTATTCCCAGGCATTCCCTTAGCAAAAAGAGGTTTATTCAAATGTACTATGAGTATGCTTATTCCATACTAAAATTGAGGAAGTATACTTGAAGGTGACTTTTTCTAAACTATATTTTATATACTTAAGAATAGTATAGTGAAGTATACTTGACTTACACCGAAAAGTATAAACTGAAGTCTAAGACTAAATGAAGACTAAGTACTAAGTTTTACACTTATACTTTTACGCTAAAACTCATACTTTAGTATAGTTTTTACATTTTTCTGCCAGAAAGTACAAATACTTAGTATATCTTGCTCCAAGTGCATAATACATTCAAGTCATTGACTTGTGCTTAACATTTAATTTATTTATTAATATGATGCTGGAGTTTAACACTTTAAAGTATATACTATTTACATTTCATTGGTCTTTATTATTGAAATGTTTGAAAATATATCAAACTTGTTTTCAACATTCTGTCTTGTGATTTTGTAAATACATCACACTCTGTACACTGTACATATAGTATGAGTAAACTTCAAGTATACTTAACATATAGTATGTACTGTGGAGTCTCGCTCCAGCCCCGCCAGACAGGTAAGGTTTCTTACAGGGAGAGCCAGAGTGAGGGACACAAAGGGCGGGGCCTCAGACAGGCCTGTTGCCTAGGGCAATTAGTGGAGGGGAGGTACATACCATGTTTCATTCTGGAGCAGCTGGAAGTGATCTCACCTGCTCAATCAGAGGCAGCTGCATTGAAATTTAAAAGGAACTCAGGTTGATTCCCTCACTCTCTGCTCAACTCTCCTGGGGGAAACACTGTCCGGTGGTAAGCAATAACTTCCACACGCCACTCATGCCGTATTGGTAAATGTTATGTTTGTTCAAAAACTCATGTTGTTTCTCTCGTTTGTTTGTAGGCAACATATGACAAAACATGAGCCCCCTTTGTTCCCCTTGATTCCGATTATCCCTGATTTGGGAAGCATTTATGTTGAACCGGGATGTTATATACTTTGCTCCGTATTCCCTGAAAGACATTTAATTTAGCCTTAATAAATTGGACTTTAAACCTCAAGCTGTGTCTGGGACTGTGCTGGGTTGGGGTCAGACACCACAGTACATATCATACATATAGTATGAGTAAACTGTAAGAATACTATTTCAGGTATATAAACAGAAATCTACAAATAATATGCTGAACAAACTTTAAGTATAACTTGTAAACTAGTGAAATAACCAGAGTTTATAAAAAGTATACTATAATAAACTAGAAACATGGACTTGAAGCATATAACTAGTACAATGGCAGTGTATAGATAAGTATACTTGTGATATACTTTGATAAATTAAAAATAGGGACTCGAAGTATATAACTAGTACAGTGGCAGTATAGAAATAAATGCACTTATGATATACTTCAAGTATTCAAGAGGGATACACCAAGTACATTGATAGCATATAGATAAGTGTACATGTTGTATACTTGAAAGTGTACTTTTGCAAACTTAAAATGAACTTAAGTATACTTTTATAAACTTAAAGAGGGAGAGGGAGAGTTGTAGTCTAGGACGCCTATTATTCCATATAAAGCAGGCGAAGTTTTTAAGTGTGGAGAAAAAAGCGGTGGGCAGAGGGAGTGGGATAGATGGGGAAAAAAGAAGACAAAATTGGGCAGGATAGACATTTTAATAATATGAATACACCCTATCATAGAAATAGGCAATGACCTCTATTTCTCCACACTCTTAACCCAAATTAGTTGAGTTTACTAAACAACCGCATGGAAACCCGTTGCCTTATACCATTTTAGTTTTTACAAAACCTGAAACTGAACTGTTTAAATTATATTGACATGGATGACTTGGACATATTCAAGTTTACATTAGTAGTTGTTACTCAAAATCATTACTGTCAGGACCCGACGTAAATAGGAACTCAGGCGCAGAGGTGTTGGGTGAGTCTCTTTATTTCAGGCAAAAGGATCCCTCAACAGAGTGAGGCTATGAAAGGCAGACCTAGGCTAGAAAAATGAAAATCGCTCCTAAGAGGAAAAAAGGCTAATCTGTTCTATAAAATTTATCAAACTCAAAATCACTCTTTGCGAGGAAAAACAAAAAGGCTAAACAACATTAACTGAATAAATCCTGATTATTAATCTACTCTATAAAAGTAATCAAAATCACTCAAAGGGGAAAACAAAAGGGCTAGAAAAACATTAACTGAACTCATTGAAACCTACTTGGTACTATAAAACTTATCCAAATCAAAATTGCTCATAAAGAGGAAAACAACCGGCTGAAAAAACATTAACTATACTAACGAGGGAAAACAAATGGCTACGCTACAAAACTACAACAGAAAATCACTCTTACGAGGTTCAAAAACAAAGAAACGCGCACAACAAGGCTATGGCTTTGGTGAACGCAAGACGAAACACTTCTGCACAAGAAAAGGGGAGACGCAGACACCGGGTAATGGGGAACAGGTGGAAACAATCAGGGCGGGGCCGACAATCAGACCGGTGACACATGAGGAAGGACAAGTGACCTGAAACGAGAGGAGAGTTAATTTTCAAAATAAAACAGGAAATGACAAGACAAAACCCAACATGACCTCACCGCGTGACAATTAGTTCACATAAATTATGTTTTCTGAAGTCTCACCAACCATTTTCAGTCAAATGTGCATAAACAAATATGTAAAATAAGCCAAGAAACATTATTTAGCAGTACTTAAAATAATTTGTTGATTTAATTAATGTATGTTATTCCATTTAATTCTTAATGAATGAGTTATACTGTTTAGATTTAGAGATTGTATTAATTACATTGATTTAAGACAATTGTATGGGGGAAAAGAAATTAAACAATACATTTACATTGCTTGTTTTATTTTAGAAAGTGAAATTGTTATTTGTCACAAATTATAATGAAAACTAAATAATATAAATACAAAAATATAAATAATATAAACAATACAATCGTAATATAAAAAATAACAAATCTGACCAAAAGACAAATTGCGGTAAGATAAAAAAATCTAAAGAGAAGTTAAACAATTATTTTTCTTTTTGTTTTGAACACAACTCCTTACACACCTGATTTTAATAATAAACTCAAGGGCATTTCCAGTCATAGTCAATGTTTCTCTCTGAAATCAGAAAATCAAATCTGATGTGTGCGTATGAGTCCAAATAGAATGCACATAGCATCTGACAGGTCTTTGATGTCATCCATGACAACCTCTCCCTCAATGACGATTTTCAGTAATGCTGGACTTATAGAGGATGACGTCGCATCACCTTCCCTCTCAATGAGGAGGATCCCCAAGTCCATGTGTCGGAAGGAATCATCATCATCTGAGTCCTTAAAAATAAAACAACACAATAAGCACATTTCACATGAATTACTGTAGCCTAGTCAGAGATGCAGACACAAGATGTTGATTTGTTATCATATACACTCAAGTGTATATGATAAGTGTAGAAACCAAAGAGTATGTTGTTTTGCATAAAACTAAGCTCACCGGGTTTATTACAAATAAAGAAAAATAAGAAAAACAATTATTGGTGAACATGAAAGATTGAGTCCCTCTATATCATGTGAACCTTTCTTCCCTGCTTGTGCTTTTTTCCTTCCCTCATTCTTTTCATTCTTCCTTCTATCCATCCTTCCTCTCTCCCTCCCTCCCTGTCTTCTTTTCCTCCCTCCTTTTTACTAGTCTGGCCCACAGAAGATCAAATTAAGCTGTATTTGGCCATTAATTTGACACCCCAGCTTTACATACTTTTTGAAAAAGTAAGAGGTAACTTACAATGTTTGTAGAACTCATTAGGGTTGTCTCCAAGGATGAGAGGAAGCCCTCTGACTTCAACATTCAAATACACTCCTGGTGTAAGCAAGGGAAGGGTACTGTTCTACAGTAGCTCCCATGTTTTAATCTGTAGTGTTTCAAGAGGTATCCCCTTTTATCAGATATAAAGTCACAGAACTTCCACTGCATTGACACAGGAACCTGAAAAAAAAAGGAAAACGTTTAGTTCAATGTCACATCTACTATTGTTTGTGCTTACAAATGATAATTTTAAAAGTTCGCCAAGTTAGGCTACTGCTATTTTGAATCATCACAGACTGCTAACATTTGCCACGCGTGCTATGTTAGCACGCGTGGCCCTCCCCTCTCTCACAGAAACTTAACTTTACATGTAATCTCTGCTAAACATGACCATTGCATTGTATATTATCAGTTTTCTATTTCAGACAACTAATTTGGTTTAGTAATGACATTGCTTTGTACAAAACATACCGTATTTTCACGACCATAAGGCGCACCGTACTAAAAGGCGCAGTCTCAGTTACGTGTGCCATTCCTGTATTTAACACACACATAAGGCGCACCTGACGATAGGGCGCGGGTTTTATACATGTCCTCTACTACGTACGTCCGCCTTACAACAACACACACACAAGCAGACAAGTGTGCATATTTAAAAATAGATCGGGAGCAAAACTGAGTTTGGTTGTGTATTTACAAAGTAATAACATAATAATTAATCAAATCCATCGAAGTCCTCATCCTCTGTCTCAGAATCTAACAGCTGCGCTAAGTCCAACATGGCATGTTCACTTTCCTCACTGTCAGAGTCACTTTCTGTGCCGTGCAGCTCCTCGGAAATGATGCCGGCTTTTCCGAAAGCTCGAACCACCGTGCCAGCAGACACGTTAGCCCAAGCATCCACAATCCATTGGCAAACTGTGGCGTAACTTGCCCGGCGCTGCCTACCACTCTTCGTGAAGCTGTGGTCTCCTTCGGTCATCCATCGCTCCCACGCCGCTCGCTCTTTGCTCAACGATCCATTGCTCGAGTCTCTCCTCCAACTCCGGCCACCTCGCCCTCGCGTGTTTCTTTGCCATTTTTAGTGTTGTTAAAACAACAATGTTCTGCATAAAGCACATACCTGTTCTTTTATACACAATCCACGCCCACACATCCCCCCTTTAAGGTTCTCATGTTCTTTACTACGTCCTCTTCGCACTATAGGGCGCACCGCACATTTTGGAAAAAAATCTAAGACTTTTATATGCGCCTTATAGTCGTGAAAATACGGTAATAGAATAAGTAATGAGCACTAAAATGTTTAAATAGAATCAAAATCTGGGTTAAGAGTGCAGAGATTCTCCCACTTCTTTCAACAGAGGATCATAATTGATTGGTATAATATTTTCAATGTCAGGGGTTATATTTATTCCTAGTTAAATAAATCCTTCTGGGGTAGTAGCAAACTGTGTATCGAGCGGGGCAGATTCTCTTTCTTCTCTATTCAGTAATAAGGCACTTTTGCTGTTGTTGACTTTATAGCCAGAGAACTGGCTATCATCCGGCAAGGATGATTGATGAAGAAGACTGGAGGTTCCGCGCATGTGCGGGTTGTTGTTCTCCCCGTGACTGAGAGGGATTTATCGTTTTTTCTAATCCGGATAAAAAGTGGACACTCGGCATCTGTGTGTTGTGGTCATTTTCATTGGCAAGTTACCACATATTTTTTGGAGGAATACGAAGAAAAACAATTATTTTACCCCAAATTACTTCTGCTTTACAACACCTCTTCTTCTTCGCTCACATAAAAAAACTACAGGTGCACCACCAGTAATAGTCCCCGGTAATTCACTTCCGTTGTGTAGTTAGCACTACCTCCGTGCTAAATAGTTAGGTCTGTGTCATTCGAAGGCTGACAGCTTCGGAGCACCCGGACTATACCGGCAACGTGACCGTGCCCACGGTGCCCAGCACCAGCCTGAATACACGTGGAAACCACGGACGTAACCAAGCTGCCGCTGTAGCAGCACCGGGGAAGGCAGCAGCGCTGAATACACCTGTAAAGCACGGATGTAAACCACTCACCGCTTCCTTCACCAGTGCTGCTGAATACACATTTAAACAGATAAACAACAAGCCGGTGTGGCTGTCACCGGAGCCAGGTGCTCCAAAGCACCAGACCTGACGTTACACACGCGCAAGAACGGGGAAAAGAGTGCTAAGAGGCTAACACGGAGTTAACATTATTACATCCGCACACAAGCGAAGTTTTATGTGCGTGTCCGTGTTAGCGTTAGCTCCATGCTAGCCACTAGCCTAACTTTTCAAACTTCATTACTTTTTCTTATTTAATTAACTTAATATTAAACGGCCACGACAAACACTTTGTGTTTCCATGGTTTCTGACCTTCAACCAATCACTAACTGTACAACAGTGAGACACAGTGTGTATATATATATATATATACAGTGGGGAAAACAAGTATTTGAACACCCTGCTATTTTGCTATTTCTCCCACTTAGAAATCATGGAGGGGTCTGAAATTTTCATCGTAGGTGCATGTCCACTGTGAGAGAGATAAACTAAAAAGAAAAATCCAGAAATCACAATGCATGATTTTTTAATAATTTATTTGTGTGATATAGTGGCAAATAAGTATTTGAACACCTGAGAAAATGAATGTTAATATTTGGTACAGTAGCCTTTGTTTGCTATTACAGAGGTCAAACGTTTCCTGTATTTTTTCACCAGGTTTGCACATACTGCAGGAGGGATCCTGGCCCACTCCTCCACACAGATCTTCTCTAGATCAGTCAGGTTTCTGGGCTGTCACTGAGAAACACGGAGTTTGAGCTCCCTCCAAAGATTTTCGATTGGGTTCAGGTCTGGAGACTGGCTGGGCCATGCTAGAACCTTGATATGCTTCTTACGGAGCCAGTCCTTGGTTTTCCTGGCTGTGTGCTTTGGGTCGTTGTCGTGTTGGAAGACCCAGCCACGACCCATCTTCAATGCTCTGACTGAGGGAAGGAGGTTGTTCCCCAAAATCTCACAATACACGGCCCCAGTCATCCTCTCTTTAATGCAGTGCACTCGTCCTGTCCCATGTGCAGAAAAACACCCCCAAAGCATGATGCTACCACCCCCATGCTTCACAGTAGGGATGGTGTTCTTCGGATTGTACTCTTCATTCTTCTTCCTCCAAACACGCTTAGTGGAATTATGACCAAAAAGTTCTATTTTGGTCTCATCTGACCACAAAACTTTCTCCCATGACTCCTCTGTATCATCCAAATGGTCATAGGCAAACTTAAGACGGGCCTTGACATGTGCTGATTTAAGCAGGGGAACCTTTCGTGCCATGCATGATTTCAAATCATGACGTCTTAGTGTATTACCTACAGTAACCTTGGAAACGTTGGTCCCAGTTCTTTTCAGGTCATTGACCAACTCCTGTCGTGTAGTTCCGGGCTGATTCCTCACCTTTCTTAGAATCATTGAGACCCCACGAGGTGATATCTTGCATGGGGCTCCACTCCGATTGAGATTGACCGTCATGTTTAGCTTCTTCCATTTTCTAATGATTGCTCCAACAGTGGACCTTTTTTCACCAAGCTGCTTGGCAATTGCTTCGTAGCCCTTTCCAGCCTTGTGGAGGTGTACAATTTTCTCTCTTGTGTCGTTGGACAGCTCTTTGGTCTTCGCCATGTTACAAGTTAAAGTCTTGCTGATTGTATGGGGTGGACAGGTGTCTTTATGCAGCTAACGACTTCAAACAGGTGCATCTGATTAAGGATGATACATGGAGTGCAGGTGGACTTCTAATGGGCGGACTAACAGGTCCTTCAGGGTCAGAATTCTAGATGACACACAGGTGTTCAAATACTTATTTGCCGCTATATCACACAAATAAATTGTTAAAAAATCATGCATTGTGATTTCTGGATTTTTCTTTTTAGTTTATCTCTCTCACAGTGGACATGCACCTACGATGAAAATTTCAGACCCCTCCATGATTTCTAAGTGGGAGAAATAGCAAAATAGCAGGGTGTTCAAATACTTGTTTTCCCCACTGTATGTATGTATGTATGTGTGTATATATATATATATATATATATATATATATATATATATATATATATATATATATATATATATATATATATTATTGGTGATGAGCACAGACAATTTCAGGAAAAGTGTGGAAAACCTGTTGCGGCCCAGCCTCAACCAGACCCTAGCTCCAGCGGCCCCCAGGCAAATTGAGTTTGAGACCCCTGCTCTATCTGTTTGCATTTTCTTAATTCTCCATGCTAACAATTTTCCAGCTTTTTCTCTCTAATCATAATATGATTGTCTTAACCATACAAATTTTAGGCTATTGTATTTGTAATTAATTCATTGTATTGGGCTTTCAGTTGGAGAAATTCCTGCTGTTTTTCTGGAGCATCGCTGTCATAAAGCTCCTGTTCTAAATCCCTTTTTGTTCGAGGGTGGTTAGTTGTGCATAATATACCTTGGATTTGTATTTTGTATAGCTTATCTCACCCCTTAAATATGCTTTGAAAGCCTCCTATTTTATTCAAGCGCTAGTTTGATTTGTGTTCAAAGAGAAGTATTCATCTATTTTCTCATCCAGAAATTTCACAAAATAGGGTATTGTATAATCAGGGTAAAAGAAGGGATCATCCCCATTAGGTGCATATACACTTATCAAGTTGATCTGGGTAGATATTATAGTACCATTAACCTCTTCCCCCCTAGGCCTATTTATCAGTCTACCTCCCAAAAATTACATGCCCAGACTTAATGCAATATATCTCTGCAACTACAGGAGTTTTCTGAATGATCTTGGGCTTAAAATAAAGCTAACACCTGTGGGATAGTTGTAGAAGTCCAAGAAACAATTTAACATGTACAGTGTTGAAGTAAAAAAGTGAAAAAATTTGCTCCACCTAAAAAAAATCATCTATTTAGGGTGAAAATCACCCGAAAATCATGGGTTAGTACAGGGGTGGGCAATCCTGGTCCTGGAGGGCTGGTGTGGGTGCAGGATTTTGTTCCAACCAAGAAGTTACACACCTGATTCTACTAATCAACCTCTAGAGCCATTGCCAAGGCCTTCATTAGTAGAATCAGGTGTGTAACTTCTTGGTTGGAACAAAATCCTGCACCCACACCAGCCCTCCAGGACCAGGATTGCCCACCCCTGGGTTAGTAGCCCAATTCACCCATGGATCAGTAAAATAAAGTGTTATAATTAATTGCACAAATGTTCAGCCTTATAAGGTGAACCAGACTGATTTTAGAGATGTTTTAGTTCAGGTGTGTCCAGGCGGATCTGATTTAGGCACATTTGGCACATACTCAAAAATTACAATAATAATTACATATATATCATAATTTGCTAAATAATAATTATATAAAAGTACCATGATAAATTATATATAATAATACTATATAATATGCTATCTATTTATGGGCACATGGGTGCGTTGAGCTGGGCTATGTGCGTAAAGCTGGATGTAAGGAGGAACAGACAGAGTGATATCTGGAGATCCTATTGGTCAATTTGGGTGATTGACACCTCTACGGAAGCGTCAGAGCCAATAGAATCCAGTCATGTGGTCTAATTTGATGTAATACGCACTATAGGGACACGTCAGGGCATGTTTTACAAAGATAGATGATACAGAGCGACTTCACACTGTAAATAATCTGGTCTCTGACTTCAGAAACAGCGTGGATTGAATAAAAATAACTTCAAAATGATGAAGAAAGTTTAGAAGCAGATTGCAACGACAGAATTCGGTGTTGGAGAAATATGATCAAAATACGGAAGGTTACCGATTCATGTTTTCGCTATGTGCTCATATTATTGCTTAGTGTTGCAATTATGTTTTGTTACGCTAATAATGGTTGATATAGACTTGTAGCTGAGTTTCTTGTCGACATTTTGGTGTGTTACATGCACATATTGGTCCTTGCTAGTCGGCGTAATGAGAATTATGAATTATTTATAAACGACAGCCCCCGCCGGCAGGGACACTCGGGGGGAACAAGTTAAGTATGACATATCTCCCTGATGGGTCTACATATGTTTTTTAATTGAAAGGGGATATATTTATGAATTAAAATCATGACCCCCTGGCATGGGAAGTAAAGTAAGCTGAGTGAACCTTCCCTGGCCACCTCCTCTCCACTCTGCTAATATCGTTTTGTACCAAGTGGGTTTCCTGAAGAAAGATGATATTGGATTTGATTTGCATAATCCTACTTAGTACTCAGTAAAGTTTTACCAATTTATTCAAACCTCTTGTATTCCAGCTAGAGATTTTTAATTCTGACCTGTTAATCACAGGGATATACAGTAACTTAAATTATAGGATGGATTCCGCATATTGGTGTCAGCCATTGGTGTTTTGTAAATGTACCAAAGGATGGTATGACCTACATAATAAAAATGAAACTGTTACATTCTTACTACTGATGTTATATCAAAAATGGAAGCAAGAGTGCAATTAGTTTATGATACTAACCAAGTATTGTTTACAGTATAACCAAAACAGAACTCGGGGTGTAGGGATAAAATATCAAGAACTATGCAGGTACCTTTTCAAGAAACGATTTATTTCTGGTGGATGTCAATTTACGTGAGCAGTAAAGAAATCAAGACAGAGGTAAAGAGGAGAACAAACAGAACACATCATTTGGGCATTAAACAAACAAAAAGAAAATACAACAAAAAAATGGCAGGAGAGGGGTTAGGGTGAAGGTCTCTGTGGTGGTGCCAAAAAACAAAACAAAAACACACAGAACCCTAACTAAGCCCTACACCCCATATATACCTACTACATCAAAAAAGGTTCACCACACACAGTTCTAAACCCTAATGTGTTTAGACACATTACCTGTGTGATGCATGAGTAGACCCCAGGGTATCTTGCCTATAGCCCTTCTCCCAAAAAACACAGGACAAGACAAAAGAACTAGGGATTGATAAACCAAACAGTACTCCTCCCACACTGAACTGAAATCAACACAATATATAGGGCCCAGGCAACAATTGAACAGAGGCTAACACATGATTGGAGGGTAGGTGATTGGAGACAATGGGTAGCAGGTGAGGTGGTCACATGACTAGATGATTGACAGGAACAAGGGTGGGACAAAATCCAGGTGTCTTACTGCAGGTCAACACCTGGGGATGGCAAAGGAATGTGAACAAAGGGAAAAAAAATCCACACAATACATTCATGTAACAGAAATGTAAAAGTAACACTCTGAGAACTTAACCCCTCCCAAGAACCCCTCCTGCACTTCCCCGAACGAAGCACACACAAACACCCCAAATAGTAATAAACTCTGGTTATGCAGAACGTTAGATCCACACCACCATGAGGAGCATTGTGATACACATACGGCAACATTTTAGGCTAACTAACTTTGAAAACAACTCAGCCGAGCTTGATCTTCAGTGAATCAAAGGTTGGAAAAGGGAAAAGAAACACAACGGCCAACGGTACCTAGTTACTACCTTCCGTAGTAATTTGAGAAGATCTAAAGATGTATGGTTTTCATATTAACTGCAGGTAAAACATCTACAATAAATACTATAATACAAAAATACTTATCTAAACAAATTACAAAATGTAGTAAAGCAGCCAGCAAAGTGAGACACTCCCGTCTTCATTCACAAAAACACACAGCTCACCAGGGTATTTAATGATTACTCTACCGTAACTGACTGAAGCACCCGTATATGATAGGTTTGATGACAGTTCGTGTCAGTGACATCATCATGATAAACTATACTATAACTGGCTCCTACACATGGAATGAATACAGGAATGAATTACGGCTGAAGACACTGCAAACATGATCAGTTCTCAGTGGTTAAGTTGACTTGTTAGATATTGACATTCATTTTTTACTGAGCTTTCAATCAGACATCATGACAGTTTCAGCCGAACTAGAGGTTATAGTACATTCATCCTGATGTAATACAACCCAGTTCTTTTAGACCTGAAAATATGTTTTGTCCATAAAGGCTTTTCTGACTCCAGAATAATTCTAAGAGCTACTGACTTTTTGTTTTTTATGGACACAACATATTTTCAAAAGTTATACAGGTCTGAAATTTTAATACGTTGTTTGGGGGCCCGAGCCAGTAGATATGCATTCAGTTCCAATCAGGCCCATACATTTTGAGAGGCAGGGCTTTGAACAGCGGCATTATTCGATCTCCTGGTGGCCACCATTTCCATAGAAACAGACTGCAATTGTCTGTTTTGCCTGTGGATGTGTGGTGAGATGCCTATCAGCTAGAGAGACCCAGCTCTGCAAGAGCTTTAGAAGGACCCCCTGGGGGACCGATCACAAAGGAACCAAAATATTTATAGATTTCATGTTTCTATTTCAATGCATGTGTGAATTGTTAGACAAAAAAGGCCAAAAGGCTGCATTCACTCTGATGGTTGACCCTTTTGACCTTTAACCCAAGGTGCTAAGGCTCTGAAATTTGGCACAGTGGATGGTTCTGCCCACCTGACAAACATATTAAAATTTCAGCTCCTAGCTCAAAGCTTTTGGGAGCTAGTAAAGTAAAGGCTTCTAAATGTAAAATTCAGAGGCATGAAACAGCCCTGGACAGTGCTTTTAAGTGCATGAAAATGTCATGTCTCATCGTAAATGTAAAGTTATCACTCGTGTTGTCTTGTCGTTCACTTCCTGTTTTATTTTGAAATGACTCTTCCCTCTCGTTTCAGGCACCTTTGCTTCCTGCCCTTGTGTGTTTCCCGCCACTGTGATTGCCTTCCCCTGCCCTGATTGTTTTCACCTGTGCCCTGTTACCTTGTCTATATATTGTCTGTGTCTCCCCTTGTCCTGTGCCAGTTCATCACGTCCCTTGTCATGAGAACCAGCGTCCAGCTTCATGCCCATGCCTTTTCAGGTTTTGTTCGAGTTTATTTATTTTCAAGTCCTTTTGTGACAGATTTTCCTTTGTTACTTTGTTCCAGTTATCATTAGTCAGGGTTTCCTCGTAAGATTGAATTTTTGTTAGTTTTTTTTAGTTTAGTAGTGTTTTTTTCCTCCTTGAGAGTGGTTTTCAGTTTGTACCTTTTCAATAAAGACTTTCCCTTTTTGAAAGAATCTTGAACGAGTCGTGCATTTGGGTTCAGCCTCTGGACCCCCCTTGTGTCAGGAAACTCAGTGAACTTTCCCAAAAATTGCAAAAAAAATAACAAATGGAAACGGGTATCTGGTATCAAGTATTTTCTTTTTGCACATTTCACAAAATCTGCTCTAAAATTTCAATACATTTCGATGTAAACCCCCCTACGTGAATTTACTGGTTGCTTGCAAAAGTCTTTTAAGCCGACATTTCACCTTTACCTCAGTTTCCAGTTAGGAGACTGAGGTACACTACCCATTCACACACATAGGAGAGGGAAACCCACCACTTTCATGAAAAAAGGCACACAACCTGATGACAGCATGTTTGAATAGATTCTATTTTCATGAATGCACCATGAAAAGTTGTGGGAGTGAGTTATATGATATGCTATAAGATTACTGGCCACTTTCTTCAGACTTTGGAGATTTTTTTTCACTGTAACATGCTACTTATATCACCTGCAATCTATAGTTGCTGAAACTGTCATGTTTGTTTGAAAGCTCAGTCAAAAGGAAATGTCAATATCCAATAATGAGCAACAGTCAACACTATCTCGAGGGAAATGAAAACATAACCATCTCGTGGCCACATTAGTAACTTGTGACCACGTATTAATTGTCTTGTGGCTGCGCATTAGTGTCTTGTGGCCATGCATGAATTATCTCGTGGCCACACTTGATATCCTATGGCCATGAGTTAGTATCTAGTGGCCAGTGGTGGAGTGAGTTCATGACTTCAGTACTTGAGTAAGAGTACAAATCCTCCTTGTCAAATTTACTCCACTACAAGTAAAAGAGTAAGAGTAAAAAAAGTACTTGCTTTTAAAAGTACTGAAGTAATCAAGAGTACAAGCTTTTAAAAGTACTCAAGTAAAAGTAAATTTCTTCTTTCGACTTACCCCCCCCCCTTCAATATATGATTTATAGCATCTTGTTATAAATCCATGAACCTGTCCACGCTCTAAAGAGCTAAATTGTTAATGATGAACTAATTTACAATAAGTCAACACTTACAGAAGGTATTAGTAGCGAGTATTGTTATTAACCAGTTATGATACCAATGATGCTATGATACCAAGATCAATACAGCATGAAATTGTGGACAAGATCTAATCCAGAAACATTGAAATATCACCCAATGGTGTTCCATCCTTCAAACGGCTTAGAAATTGGACTTTGTTCTGTAAAAGGTGGCAAACCTCAATACTAACATCATGTCTTACAAATCCTGCAGAAAGTCCTATAAAAACTAATTCAATCAAACAAGGATGACAAATCACTGTCCAAATCCTTTCTGATTTATTAAATTTCCACATTAACTTTTTTTTAACAGACAAAAGCTGTGCAATAATATATATAATAATAATTAAGGCAGCAGAAATATATTGCAAGGCATCGCGTCAGGAGGAGGAGAATGTACACTTTGATAGGGTCCTTCTTTGACGAACACATCTTAAGGAGGGAAAACAAGTGTTATGGTTTGGTTTTTGGTTTTGTTGTGATGTTCCCTCTTCTCATTGTTTTTCTGCAGAGCGACGGGTTATGGTGGGGCGTGGTCTGGGCGTGACAAGACACAGCTGGCGGAAATGATACATCACCGGAGCCCTTTAAATACCCAGAAGCAACGTTCTATCAGCGCCGGATTATACTTGTCGATGTCGCCCGTGATCGACGACCTAGCCTCGTTCCAGTACCTGTATGAGTGCACGCTGATGTTTTCCAGTGATTGTTGGATTAATTCTGTGTTTCTGCACTTACCGTTTTCTCCTTTTTTGCTGCAGTCCCTCGTGCCTTTCCGTCCACCTCACACCGTCCTCCACTCAAGAGTACCTGCCTTTCCTGTTCCTGGCTGGGCAGCATGAAGCCGTCCCTGCCTCCACCGCCAGCCAGCGCCCTTAGTTCGTTGCACCTTTTTGTTTGAATAAATCTCCAGTTTTCACTCTCCACCAGTCTCTGTCTCTGCCCTGGGGTTTTTACCAAGAACCAAACCGTCTCAACAAGGGGGCAAAACTTTGCGCTGCGTTGTGAGCAGCTGTCAATCATCATTCACCGCTGCAATCAAGATCGGCTGTTTGGCAAAAAACCCGATACCAAACTAAAAGTAACGCTTACTTTTTGCCCTTCACAGAAATCTATTTGAGTAAAATTCGTCCTGGAAATATTACTCGAGTAAGAGTATTAAATCAATTTTCTACTCAAGTAAAGTCAGTCAGTCATTTTCTATACCTGCTTATTCCTCATTAGGGTCGCAGGGCCTATGCCAGCGCTTGAGCCTATCCCAGCGCGTTACGGCAAGAGGCAGGGATACACCCCAGATGGTCGCCAGCCAATCATGGGGCACACACACACCATTCACTCACACACTCACAACTACGGGTAATTTAGAGTCGCCAATTAACTTGAGCATGTTTTTGGACTGTGGGAAGAAGCCGGAGTACAATATTATAGTATTATATAGTGACATAGTTTGTCAATGGTGTGTGTTTTTTGCTAAAAAAATGTCTTAAATATGAACTTATAAAGATCAACCCTCTACCACTCTACCTCTACCACCTCTACCACTACCCTCTTTTTTCCATAAATAATCTCTTTCACACATGTAAACACAAACATTATACTTTTAAAACAATAAGCAGAGGATCTGAACTAAACAGGTTTGGTTCTGCCTCCCTGAGTTAGTGTTTATGCTGCATTTACTTTTGTGAGAATATACGTATTCGACACATACTGCACCTGGGACTTTCTCTCACAGACCTGGATATGTAGTAACCCAGTCGCCAGAGGGAAACATTGACAGTTTATGTTTCTGTACATATGTTATAAGTCAATGTTTCATATGTATCACATCAATGTATTTTGATATGTGCATATTTTTACAAATACTGTTTTATTTTGTGACAATGCTGTGACTAAGGTGTGATAAGGTTTAGGCAAAAAAAAATCCTGTTATAATGTGTCGTTGAATGCCTGTATGTATGCCAACTCTCCTCCTCCTGATAAGAAATGCCTGAAACGTTGATCTTCAGCGTATCTGTAATTTGCAGAAATGTAAAATGTCAGTATTTCCTATTAGAGACTGGGCTGTATATATCTACTGTTGTTTTAATCTCAATAAGGATTGGGTAATCTATTACACTAGGGCATGTTGACAATAACATGATGTGTTGATGATGTAACAGATGTGTTGAAATGAGCCTTGCATGTATTTTCACTGACTGTATCTGATGATGGTATACACATTTCAACTGTCAATCCAGTGGACTGGTCCTGGTACCGTGCTGAAATCACAGCCAAACATGGTGAACAGGGGACATTTAGTGAAGCTTGTGGCTCTCCAATGCGACAGACTTGCTCTTTACCAACACTTGACTTCCGTTGAGGAGGTGACTCTCTGAGCATCATAGCCATGGGAGGGGTCCCAGGGCAGCCCCAACAACACCTGAAGGACTTATAAATGGACTCAGGATTCACTGAGGACCTCTTGGGTGTGGACTAGAGCATGGCTTGGGCTGATTTTTTCTGTCCGAGTCCGGCCACCATCTGAGAGCTTTCTTCTTGAAACTGACCCGAGACCAATGTGAATTAAAATATTTGTGTTTGAGCCTGAAACTATTCAAATAACACTATTTTCCAAGGATAAGTCTATTATTAATAAGTTACATAGGATTTTGCCTCTCCTGGAGCTGCCACCTTATTGCGGTGGAGGGGTTTGCGTGTCCCAATGATCCCAGGAGCTATGTTGTCGGGGGCTTATGCCCCTGGTAGGGTCACCCATGGCAATCAGGTCCTGGGGGAGGGACCAGACGAAGAGCGGCTCAAAACCCTCTGATGATGAAGAAAAACATTGGGCCAGCGTTAACCCTGCCTGGGTGTGGGTTACCGGGGCCCCCCTCTGGAGCCAGGCCTGGGGGAGGGGCTCGGGTGCGAGCGCCTGGTGGCCGAACCTTTGCCCACGGGGCCCGGCCGGGCTTAGCCCAAAGCGGTGACGTGGGCCCCCCTCCCCATGGACTCACCACCCGTGGGGGGGGCCACAGGGGGACGATGCCGAGAGAGTTGGGCGGCAGTCGGAGGCAGGGACCCTGGCGGTCCGACCCCCGGCTGCAGAAACTGGCTCTGGGGACGTGGAACGTCACCTCTCTGGCAGGGAAGGAGCCTGAGCTGGTGCGCGAGGTTGAGAGGTACCGACTAGATATAGTCGGGCTCGCCTGGGGGACTTCAATGCTCACATGGGCAATGACAGTGTGACCTGGAGATTGGGAGGAACGGCCCCCCTGATCTGAACCCGAATGATGTTTCATTGTTGGTCTTCTGTGCTCGTCATGGATTGTCCATAACGAACACCATGTTCAGGCATAGGGGTGTCCATATGTGCAATTGGCACCAGGACACCCTTGGCCGCAGTTCGATGATCGACTTTGTTGTCGTGTCGTCGGACTTGTGGCCTCATGTCTTGGACACTCGGGTGAAGAGAGGGGCGGAGCTGTCAACTGATCACCACCTGGTAGTGAGTTGGCTCCGATGGTGGGAGAAGAGGCCGGCCAGACCTGGCAGACCCAAACGTTCTGTGAGGGTTGGCTGGGAACATCTGGATGAATCTCCTGTCAGAAGGAGCTTCAACTCGCACCTCCGGGAGAGCTTCACTCATGTCCCGGGGGAGGCGGGGGACATTAAGTCCGAGTGGACCTTGTTCCGCGCCTCTATTGTTGAGGCGGCTGATCGGAGCTGTGGCCGTAAGGTCGTCGGTGCCTGTCGTGGAGGCAATCCCCGAACCCGCTGGTGGACACCGGCGGTAAGGGATGCCGTCAAGCTGAAGAAGGAGTCCTACAGAACCTTCTTGGCCTGTGGGTCTCCTGAAGCAGCTGACGGGTATCGGCGTGCTAAGCGGATCGCAGCCTCGGTGGTCGCCGAGGCAAAAACTCGGGCGTGGGAGGAGTTCAGTGAAGCCATGGAGAAAGACTTTCGAACGGCTTCGAGGAAGTTCTGGACCACCATTCGGCGTCTCAGGAGGGGAAAGCGCCGCACCGTTGACACTGTGTTCAGTGGGGACGGGGTGCTGCTGACCTCGACTCGGGACGTCCTGGATCGGTGGGGGGAATGCTTCAAAGACCTCCTCAATCCCACCAGCACGTCTTCTGTTGAAGAGGCAGAGTCTGGGGGACCAGTGGTGGACTCGCCTATCTCTAGGGCTGAGATCGCAGAGGTAGTCGAAAAGCTCCTCGGCGGCAAGGCCCCGGGGGTGGAAGAGATTCGCCCTGAGTTCCTCAAGGCTCTGGATGTTGTAGGGCTGTCTTGGTTGACACGTCTCTGCAACATCGCGTGGACATCGGGGACAGTGCCTCTGGACTGGCAAACTGGGGTGGTGGTTCCCCTTTATAAAAAGGGGGACCAGAGGGTGTGTTCCAACTATAGAGGGATCACACTCTTCAGCCTCCCTGGGAAAGTCTATTCGGGGGTACTGGAGAGGAGGGTCCGTAAGATAGTCGAACCTCGGATTCAGGAGGAGCAGTGTGGTTTTCGTCCTGGTCGTGGAACTGTGGACCAGCTCTATACCCTTAGCAGGGTGCTCGAGGGTGCGTGGGAGTTCGCCCAACCAGTCTACATGTGTTTTGTGGATCTGGAGAAGGCATTCGACCGTGTCCCTCGGGCAGTCCTGTGGGGGGTGCTCCGGGAGTATGGGGTCCCAGACCCGTTGACACGGGCTGTCCGGTCCCTGTACTCTCGGTGCCAGAGCTTGGTCCGCATTGCCAGTAATAAGACAAACTTGTTTACAGTGGGGGTTGGACTCCGTCAGGGCTGCCCTTTGTCACCGATTCTGTTCATAACTTGAACGTTGAGGGGCTGCGGTTTGGTGGCTTCAGGATTGGGTCGTTGCTATTTGCAGACGATCTGGTCCTGTTGGCTTCATCGAGCCGTGACCTTCAGCTCTCACTGGAGCAGTTCGCAGCCGAGTATGAAGCGGCTGGGATGAAAATCAGCACCTCCAAATCCGAGGCCATGGTTCTGGACCGGAAAAGGGTGGAGTGTCGACTCCAGGTCGGGGATGAGATCCTGCCTCAAGTGGAGGAGTTCAAGTATCTCGGGGTCTTGTTCACGAGTGGGGGGAGGATGGAGCGGGAGATTGACCGGCGGATCGGTGCGGCGTCTGCAGTGATGCGGGCCCTGCATCGGTCCATCGTGGTGAAGAAGGAGCTGAGCCGAAAGGCGAAGCTCCTGATTTACCAGTCAATCTACGTTCCTACCCTCACCTATGGTCACGAGCTTTGGGTAGTGACCGAAAGAACGAGATCGCGAATACAAGCGGCCAAAATGGGTTTCCTTTGCCGGGTGGCTGGGCTCTTACTTAGAGATAGGGTTAAAAGCTCGGTCATCCGCGAGGAGCTCAGAGTAGAACCGCTGCTCCTCCACATTGAGAGGAGCCAATTGAGGTGGCTCAGGCATCTAGTGAGGATGCCTCCTGGACGCCTCCCTGGTGAGGTGTTCCGGGCAGGTCCCTCCGGGCGGCGGCCCCGGGGAAGACCCAGGACACGCTGGAGAGACTATGTCTCTCGGCTGGTCTGGGAACGCCTTGGGGTCCCCCCGGAAGAGCTGGAGGAAGTAGCCGGGGAGAGGGAAGTCTGGGCTTCCCTGCTGAAGCTGCTGCCCCCGCGACCCGACGATGGATAAGCGGAAGAAGACGAGACGAGACGAGGATTTTGTGTGTGTGTGAAAAGTTTATGTGGTTTAATCCACCAACTGAAAACAGCATCCTGAACTTCTACACAGCGCATCAGCACTGCAAAGAGAAAGCGCTACTTTTATCACAAAAACTAGTTTCTGCATGAATAGCTACGTAAGCTTGTTTTTTTTTTTTTTTTTTAAATTCTCAATGTGTGTTTGCACTGTATGCTCTGAGCCCCGCCCGTGTCCGAGCATATATTCAAAATTTTTGTCCGAAACCGACCGAGGCCATCGGGTTCCAACTGGGTCCATCGGGCTTCTATTGGTTTGCCATGCTCTGTGTGGACACCCAAGAGATGTAATATCCTGGGGTAGCAGGTATGCAATTCCCAGCATGCCTGGGTGGTAGAGAGTAAAAAAACTGGAAGGTGGAGGTTCTCTATTATTGTTCTGGTGTGTACCTATGCAAGTTTTTTTGAACAAGATGTGTTTTTTCATTCCAATAAAACCACTGGCATTTGGAATTCAGTCTATTTGTTTGCATCTCACCTGCTGGTTGTTACATTATAATGAAAATATAATTTTTTAAGGATACCTAAAACAAATATATTATGCAATAACCTCAACAGAATGTAATTAAAAATCATCAACTGAAGGCTCAGCCACCAGCACTGCCACAATTGATAGTTTATGATAATAATAAAATCTTTATTGATGCCACACTTTTCAAAACAATCTTACAAAGTGCTTTAGTACTTTAGAAGTACAAGAAGCATGAAAACTATAAACATGATGATATTCGTGGCTGCGTTTGACCTTGCTGTACACAGCTCTTTTTCAGTGAAAAGAAATACCAAAAATTACGACGTAATAACACAAAATGTAGTAAGTTGTGCTCAGTATAGGTTATCGGTTTAGTAATATATTATCCACAATTATAAAAAAGTAACTGCATAATGCAGAGTTATCAAATCAGTTCCAGGTCAGTAAGACACATCGGGTTCAGCAAATTTTTTAGAGAGCAACCAGTCCTTTATCACACATGGACTTATGACGTGTGATTTAAAGGCCACTGCAGTCATTGGAGAGAGGTCTTTGTGAGGACAGCTAATATGACAAGTTTGTATGAAAAGGAAAGCCTGAAAGTAAAGTAATGTTATACAATGTAATATTGAATGGAGACATTCAGTCTGGTGCAAGATTTATTTTTGCCCAGTGTCAGCTTTAATCTGGTTTTGCAGATGTACATTTAAACATCAAAGGATTTTGTGATCCTGACCTTGACATCCAGGTGTACTTTGATATTGTATGTATTATTTGAAAAGAGCAGAGAACATATAGATTTGATTAGATCTGATGGGTAGAATTACATAATTACTTGACACCAGTGGATGTTTCATCTCCACTTTGAATAAACAGCTTCTTCTGGTCTCTCTGGAGCATGCATTCCTACCATGTCTTTCCTTAATGACAATTTCAACAATGCTGACAACAATTAGAGCAACTACTAATGAAAGGTCAATAGGTAATGACTCATTGTATTCTGTCATACACCACCTGTTAGTTTGCACAGCACAGTGCTAAAGGAGTCTGAAATGCCCCTTGAGTTGACCTTTGAATTTCCACTTTTGATAATAGGGTAACACAAGCACACAAAACACTAACACTAAATAATATTAATATTAATTAATTAATAATTAATAATATTTAATAAGTTCTGAGAAAAAAACAATGACTGTTGAGCTCTGCACATGACTGATACTAGGAATTACAATCTTTTCTTTTCTGGATAAAATAATTTTCAGCCATAACTTTATGTTGTATGGTGTCAGCAGTTCATTTTGTTGAACATGCCACATGTAGAAAATCACAGATGCATCTTCAGATTAAAAATACATATAAATATATGTGGACTGTGGAGGGGAAGTCAGACAAACAATATGTATCAGCAAGAGCAAGCCGGTACTCATGACATATACAGGAATGAGAAGCAGTGTAGCTGCAACTGAGGCATGTTGTTGGCACACATTCAACTTATTCAGCCCCCTGTGAAGACACAGGCTTAAGGTGAAATATGCCATGGTTTAGATTCACAAATTACCATCTACTACCATGTTTGTACTTTTTAGAAATCCTCATATTCGATCAATGATACATTATCTATCTATAACCCAAGGAGCATGTGTCTGTCAGTCTGTCAGTCTGTGGCTCGCACATTTCTGACTATTGGATCAAACTAAGCTTTCGGGATATATCTTGTGTGTGGCAAAATCGTGTGTACGCTTTTTTTGTGAAATTTTTTGAATGGATATTCAAAGCATTAGTATTATCATTAAAAGGTAAAATTCCAAAAATGTGGTGTAGGGTGAGAGCGTTTTCCTCATAAGCTGTCAAAGCATTCCTTTGCTCCAAATCTCTCCCATCATGTCTATGCCACAAAAACTCTTTTATCATAAAAAAGGTTCAAATCAAATAAAAAAAAAGTTCAAATCTGACAGAATTCAGATAACATATTTTTAATCATGATCAAAGTTAGATTGTAGATCTTACTCATACCTACTCTCAATACCTTTTCTAAAAAGCCACAAGTGTGATCCATGGTTTTGATTCACAATATAGCCCAGACTTCCCTATCTTGGCTGCTTTTCCAGGGAGACCCCAAGGCGTTCCTAGGCCAGTCGAGAGACATAGTCTCTTGAGCGTGTCCTGGGTCTTCCTCAGGGCCACCTCTCAGAGGGACGTGCCCGGAACACCTCACCAGGGAGGCGTCCAGGAGGTATCCTCACTATCCTCACCGAGCTTCTCACCCTATCTCTAAGGGAAAGGCCCAGCCACCCTGCAAAGGAAACTCATTTTGGCCGCTTATATTTGGGATCTTGTCCTTTTGGTCACTACCCAAAGATCGTGACTATCGCAGTCCCAGAGATAGGTGAGCCGTCACTGGTTCCCCAAACTCTGCCTCTTCAATAGAACATGTGCTGCTGGGATTGAGTAGGTTTTTGAAGAATTCCCCCCACCAGCAAAGAATGTTCCAAGTCAAGGTCAGCAGCCCCTTGCCCCCACTGAAAACAGTGTAGACAGTGCACTACTTCCCTTGCCTGAGCTGCCGGATGGTTGTCCAGAACATCCTCAAAGTTCCAAGGTCATTATCCCATGCCCGGGTTTTTGCCTCTGCAACTGCCGTGGCAGTGTTCCACTTGACACATCGAGAGTCCCATAGGCCAAAAAGATTCTGTAGGACTCCTTCTTCAGCTTGACGGCATCCTTCACTACCGGTGTCCACCGACTGCTGCACAACACTCCTTGCACACACCCCCGGTTTCCCATGCCCGGGCAGGGTTAACTAAGACCCAGTGTGTGTCATTTTCATCAGGTGGGTTTGAGCTGGGCTTTGTCTGGTCCCTCACTTAGGACCTGATTGCCATATGTGACCCTACCATATCGCAGCTCTTGGGATCATTATGAGTAGTGATATGTTTAAATGAGAGGGTGAGAAAATCACAGTTCAAATTCTTATTTTCCTCTCTTATTATTCTGTTGTTGTAATTATAATAGTCAATATAGTAGTATAGTAGACTATTTATAATAATCTATATAATAGTCAAAATATGATTAGAATATCAATAACCTAGCTTAGCCTCCAGAAACACAGGAACACTGCAATTTGACAGTGAAGTGATATGTCTTTGTCTGTCCATGACAAAAGAACCTCTTTCTCCTTAAAGCAGCACAATTATGTTGTTATAGGTGACCATAAGTCATCAATTGTACACACACGCATGCATACAGTCACCTTGTAGCAATGTACAAAAAAGATTATCTCTGCAAAAACCTACTTACAGGGCAGTTGGTAGATACTGCTATTGGCTACATGCGGGAATGTCAGAGCTCATCAGATCATGTCAGGACATATCTATGGTGATCATTTTATTATTATTATTACATTGTTAAATGGGGCGACATGGTGGTGCACAGGATAGCGCTGTTGCCTCACAGCAAGAAGGTTGCAGATTCAAGACCTCCTTGGTCCTGGGTCTGGGACCTTTCTGTGTGGAGTTTGCATGTTCTGTTGGCAACTCTAAATTGCCCATAGGTGTGAGTGTGTGAGTGAATGGTGTGTGTGCCCCACGATTGGCTGCCGACCATCTGGGGTGTATCCCTGCCTCTTGCCGTAACGCGCTGGGATAGGCTCCAGCAGACCCCTGCGACCCTAATGAGGAATAAGCAGGTATAGTAAATGACTGACTGACTGACTGACATTGTTAAATGTTATTTTTAAAGGGCCACAGGGACACTTGACCCACACAAACAAAAAAAAGTATCAAAAGGGCACTTTGGGCATGAAAGGGCAAAGTAGCGCAGGTGTACAGTAGCCTCCCCCCATGCACATGCCTGTTGCTCACCTATTTCTGCACATCATTTGAGTTCAAATCAACAGCACCAACTCAATACAAGAAAATACTGACTCTTACATATAAGGGCATTTTTAAGTTGTCAGACATTTGCTAAATAACTTTTAGTCTCTTAAGTCCAAAAATTGTATTTCACGTTTGTTAAATATGTATTCACCATACTTTCAGATAACTTAGACAAGACTTCACTTAGACAATCTCAGGTAGAGAGTTTATATAACCTGATCATGAACATGTAAGAGAGGCGCATATTCAAATCACAACAGGTAGATACATTTGTTTAATAAAACAGTCAAATGAGGAGCCAAGCAGACTGTGTTTTATTTGAGTCTGCTTTGAACTAGTGTGACCTTTTAGTTGAGAGTTGTTGCATGCAGTTTGCATTCCTTTTAACATTTCATACGATAGAACAGGGGTTCCCAAAGTGGGGGTCGGGACTCCCCGGGGGGTCACTGAACGCTGAGGGGGAGTCGCGAAATGATTTCCATTAATGAAATAAATTTGGAAAAATTTGTAAAATCATAACAGGCTGCTGTGTTCTTGTGTGTTGTCGTTATGGCCGTGTTTGGATAAGCCTAGTGCGTATGTACGGTGGCCGGGAACCCTCAACGTTGCAAATAAAAGAAATGTTACAAACAAAAAGAAACAGCGCTGCAAATAAAAGAAAACTCCACAATGGACGTGAATTACTGGGGACTGTTATTGCCGGTGCACTTGTATGCACCTTATGTGAGTGAAGAAGAAGAAGAATACGAATACAAAGAAGAGGAGATGTCTTAAAGCAAAAGTAATTAGGGGGCAAATAATTGTTTCTCCAGTAGGTGCCACTATATGATCATTATCTGAAAATGGATAACGACTTATTTCATTTCTCGTTTTCAAATCCAAAATCGGATCATAAAAATTCATCAATTTTAAGAAAAATTATTTATTTCCAAAACACCTGTTGCAGTATGATCATGGAAAGACCTCTGATGGGTTTTTAGTGGTTAATAGTCACATAGTGGTGACTATTGCACTCGCTCAGCTCCTGCTGCGCATAGAGATCAATGTTATCCATCTAGCTAAAAGGACGGTTTACATATTTTATAATTGTTGTTTTTTGTCATTGTAGTTTGTAGTCCATGTTATGGTTGAGGTACAGAGCCATCGTTGGTGTTTAGACAAAGTTTTGGCTCAGAGTTATTAATCCTTGAATCTGAATCTGTCAACATCTTTACAACTTTACATAAGTTAAGTCAACAACTTCTGGGTCACAATACAGTATTACCACTCACCTGCACTCACTTTTATACTATGTACACTATGAAACATTATATCTACGATCTGCTAAATGTAATAGTTATATAAAGTTATATATATATATATATATATATATATATATATATATATATATATATATATATATATATATATATATATATATATATATATATATATATATATATATATATATATATATAATGACTCTGCCACGTTGTTTTGTTCAGCATCTGTTTGCAGGTCAGAAGTCTGGGTGTAACTTTGTCACTGGCTCTACAGTCTATGCTCTCAGCTTGACTGCTTGATAATTAACTGCAGCTTAGTCACACCAGTTCTATCCATTTAATCTAGTGAATGTCACCTGTGTTCTCTAAAATTATACTACTGACCTGGACTGTTTTTTCCCTCATCTTGGCAGAATAGCACCACCATGGGAAAATCTCCAACAAGCTTTAAGTTGCTGCTCAGTCTGTGAAAATAAAACAAAAAGGAAGTCACGCATAACACTTTTCTGTAGATATATTATAGGAGAACCAGTTTCTTTTCCATAATCATCAAGAGTTTGGATGCACACATCATAAGGACAAAGTGTGATGGGGGATCTAATTGTAATGTTTTTGTTTCCCAATAGTCATTTAGAATGTTTACCTAAAATGTAACGATATAGCCTTTTATAAAGAGAGGATTAATATGAATGCCTTCATGCATGCACATGTGCGGTGACTGCATGTCCTAGATTCAGATGTTTTCTTTGTTCTTTGATTAGCTCATCCTATGTTTCCACTACCTTTCTTGTCTTTTTCCTGCTTCAAACTCTTGCACTATCTCTGTGTTAAGGTGCAGCCACCGCCTCTTTGTTTCTCTCTCCCCCACTTGCAGAAGGGGGGGGGGGTTCCTTGTTCTTTTTGTCTTTTTGTGTTTTACCTGCAATATGAGACAGGTCTGACAATTGTAGCAAATAATCTTCCCATGGGGGCCTGATCTGTGTTTTTTTCTTTAATGTGGCAAACTTGAGTTCTGTTCAGATTCAGAATTTCATTTTGGCAACATTTCTTTTCTCATTTGATCAGAACTTAAAATCTTGGGATAAATTATTTCTTTTAAAGGTCACATAAGGAGGTATTATAATATATATTTTAAATTGAATCAATTTTTCTATAATAATTATTCATTATAAGGTTTCTGCCTTATACCATAATTGTAGTGGAAAATAACTAAATATATTTACTCAAATTCTGTACTTAAGCAAAATTTTGAGGTATTGTTGTTCATCTAACCCTTCCACTCAGGGCTGACCCTGGCCAAATTGTAATTTGGAATAATTTAAAAGATTTAACAGTGTTTCTATTTTTTCAAGTAAAGGATCGGAAACCATCCTTTTTATTTTATCATCTGACATACTCAACAAGACATTATTCCGATAATCATCTCCATTTGCCCTAAGATCTACAGTACATCTTCTCAGCTTTCAGAAAACATCTAAAAATAAGGCCTATATCACTTCTACTTATTTTTTTAAGTAGAAGTCTTATTTTTTTTATTTTCTTCTAAATATGTTTCCAGTTAACTTTTGTTCGTTTCTTTTGAATAAATATTGTTTTTATTTATCTGTATATCTTAATTTTGTTGTATTTATTTTTTGTGTTTTTTCAAATCTCTGTTTGTTAGTTTATTTTCCTCTTTTGCTTTTGTTTTACATATTGAGGATATATGTTTCATTTCTTTTTTTCCTTGTTTGTAGAAGCACTGATATAGAATAAATAAAATAAATTAAACTGCTGTAGAATAAAGAACCTTTAACTCAGAAGATTCTCGGACTAACATTGTTTTTCTGATAATCAATATTCATGAATCCGAGAGAAAATAATGTGTACACATCTTTGATATGATTTCTGTATGGAATTTGCTATACAAATAAAGTTTATTATTATTGTTGTTGTTATTACCTAATCATAAACTCGCCTACTTCATCCACCACTGGTAGAAACGTAATATAATTTGAATAATAGAATAACATAATATTAAAATAAAATACAATGCAAATCAATGTAGGAAACAAAAAAAATAACCTGTATTAATATAATAATATAAAACGGGATCAGTGGTTGTTTTCTGTTTCTGTTTCGGCTGAGAGAGACAGCACAGCAAAAGGGAAATATCACGTGGTGACACATCTCTACGACTGACGTCATCGTCTCCATCTCTAAGCAACCCCTCCATCAGCACTCACGTCACTGGGCTCCAGAGCCGCGCTGTTGCCCGGCAACCGGTGCCTTGCGCTCGGGTCCGGCCTTGCCTTACACCCAGCTCGGAGCTCTGACGCGGGTGTGACGTTAGTAAGGTGGATATCAATTTGTTATGGTGGCGGAGGAAGGAGGGGGCGGAGGAGGAGGAGGAGTTCCCCGTGTAACACCGAAGCCTTTTGCTCTGCATTCCGGCGGAGCGCAGACACACACACCGGCAGCAGCACAGTCCCGGGCCGAGATAACCTTAGGGTACTTGTTGTGGTAAATAAATAAATGAATTAATTAATACATTTTTACAGTCAAAATAAAGTCGATAGAAAAAAAAGTTTTCTACAGTTTTCCGTTCTTGAGTGTTATTTGTCCGTCGCTCTGGTTGTGGAATGGTTTCTTCTGAGCGTCTGTACTGTGACACAGAGAGGTTAATGTCCGCTGTTTAAGGTAAGACCTACCTATCTACCTCAAGGACACGTGGGGTTTTCTAACCAGCACTGCACCTCTCCGACGAATTGGTCGTTGTATGCTTTCTATTTCACCTTCTACCATTTCGGTAATTGAATTAGGACTTGTTTAATTCAATTAGGGCTTTTGGATCAACAAATTAAGAAAATGTGAGTTATCTGTGTGTAAATCTTTATTTACATTTGGAAGTTCCATTACTAGACAACATTTTATTTTTGACATTTCCAGTGGGAATAAAACTGATGCACCCTGTACTCACCCAGCTTTATCTATTTACGTATATCTATATAATAGCGTACAATAAAAAGAATATAGACATATATATCAATATAATGAAAAAGCAATAAAATAGCTCAATATAACAGCTGTGTCTTTGCCTGTGCAGGAACTATAACCACTTTATTCCCACTGCTGTTCTTCCAGGCTGCTGGTGCACCATGGTGATCATGTCAGAGAACAGTTGGGCGGCTCAGTCCAGCCCTGCCCAGGGGAGGCCACTGCAGGTCGGCTTTTACGAGATCATCCGCACCCTTGGGAAAGGAAACTTTGCAGTGGTGAAATTGGCCAAACATAAAGTCACTAAAACTCAGGTCAGTAATGAATTCATTGTGTGTGTATGTGTGTTTGCATATTTTTGAGAATGCAAATAATATATATGCTATGTGTATATTTTTGTTGTGATTTTGCAGGTGGCTATCAAAATAATTGACAAGACCAGACTGAATCCCTCCAATCTAGAGAAAATTTACAGAGAGGTGCAGATCATGAAGCTACTAAACCATCCCCACATCATCAAACTCTACCAGGTGTGTACAATTGTTCATCTTACTGCAGTGTTGCTGTTTGACATGCATGTGTTTATGTGTGTGCAGCAGGACAATTTGTGCTGATCAACGTCTGCTAAATGTTCACTGAACAACATGCAGCTTGGTCTGGTATGGGCTTCATGTGCCCAAGGAACAAGAACTTGGTTATAACATGCTGTGGAGGTCATCTACACTTTAGGAATTCTTTGTACTTTGACACTGTTTGCGGTTTACTCTTTTATGTACTTGTACTTTTGTTAAAAAAAAAATCAATAAAGATCTTTATGTAAAAACAATAGAAAATTAGGGGATGCAGTTTGTGGTACAGAGCACTGTGCCCCATTATTGCAGATTATGTGGGTAGTGGCTCTATTGTGTTTGGTAAAAATTAGGGGCATGTGTTAAGTGGTTTGTATTGGTTGTGTGAAGCTAAGAGCACATTGAATCACAAGTACAGCACAATAGCATTGTGCAATCCCTTCTGACCTCTGTGTGTGTGTGTGCGTGCGTGCGTGCATGTGCACGCAAGAGATAGAGAGAGAGAGAGCGTTAGACAGTGATAATCATAGGTACCAGTCAGTGCAGTGAACAATGGACTTCATAGATTTGTATAGTTATATAATCACAGAGCTGATTGTAGTGATGTATGGGAAGCATAACATGCTGCTTAGAAAGCATGCACAGGTCTGAATGTTAAGCCCAATTAGCATCTGTTAAAGCCAAGTGCAATGTGTCTGCGTGTCACATGAAGGCCTCCCCACAAAGCACCGCTTTACTCCTAATCAAATTGTAGACTTAGTGGGGAGAATCCGCTTTTTTCCCCTCTCAGCTGGCTTTGTGAGTGGGATGACGCATGTCTGGCCAAACAACATACACACCCACGCAAACAAAGACACACATGATGCCCTTTTGCCCTTTGTTGAGCCCTGGACTGTTTTGCTACACTTTTAGGGATTACCACAGGTCCCAGTTTTTATCTGTTGAGCAACATTTAATGTGAAATCATGTCTTCACTGTGAAATTAACAGCATGACATTATTAATTATTTCCCATTATCAGTATTGTGACCACATGAGTGATACTAACAGAGAAATGTCAGTTTTGATGAATTGATTGGTAAACAGAAAATTAATTGGCAAGTATTTTAGTAATCAAATAATATTTTTTTTCAAAACAAGCATTTTAATTCAAAAGGGATGCTTTTCACTATTTTCTGATACTAAATTATGGATTTATAAATTGCAGACCTTAATTTAATGCTAAATACCTTGATATTGATAATGCCACAGTATTAAGGATATGTGTGATGTGGCTTTATTTATATTAGTAAATATGAGTATGGTTAAAATTAGGGATGCACATGGTTAACCGTTGGTTGGTTAACCGATAACAGTAACTCTAATCGATTAATACTAACAGTCGATATTGCTTTTAAGCTACATAATTCAATCAACTCATGGGGGTGTGTCGACAGGTGCAACACGTGCCATCACATGCTTTCCATCACAGCCCACTTTACAGCAAAGATGAAGTGAGCAAAAAGGAGTTCTTTGTGCGACAATTTCGACCGGTAAGGGGAGGAGGTCGTTCAGCAGCCAGCTGGAGTGCAGCTCTCCATTGAGCCTGTGTGTCTCCATGCACGCTGGCATCATATGAACATTAATATTATAGACATCAATGACGGCTCTGCAGGTGACACCTGAAGTCACTGACTAGTCTCCTTCGTGTTGTACAGTAGGGGAGGGTGTGTAAAAACACATTACATTGAATATGATTTTTTTTATCTCCAGACATGTTGTGGGTCGTGCAGGTTTACAGTAAAATTGCTCCGAATGAAGCCGCATCATCCAGATAAACATTGAGCTCCATCAGAACTGTTTAAAAATCACATTTCAGAAACTCAAACTTTATTTTGGAAATGAAGCAGAACACACAAAGAAATCACCAGCGCGCTTGCTCTTGATGTAATTTAAAAAGCAGACAATTGAAGCCTACAGTACTGTTAATTATATCTAAAGCTTTTAGCTTTTTTTTTTTTTACATTTTAGATGAGTAATCTAACTATTTGCCGTCATTGTAAATCTGCAGTTCAGCACATCACAGCACAGAGTCAGTGACTCTGATCAGTTAACGGTTATCAACCGTTAAAGGGTGTCAGTTAACGGTCATAAAAAAATCCAAAATGTGCATCCCTAGTTAAAATATAAAATGATACAATAATCCATGATCTAGACCAGGCAGATGAGTACATAGACACTCAGATCTTTGAGGCAGTTTGAAGGCAATCATACATTATTCATTAATTGTCATTTTCCATATGTGTATTAAATCATTGTTTGATTAGTTTCAGCAGAATTTTGTGACATTTTATTGAATGTTGTGGAACAGCATGACTAAGACAGGGCATTATCATCCGACACTGTTGTAAAATCTTTTAACTCAACTCCTTGGGCTCTCCTGAGACGTGGAAGATTTCTATGAGCTACAGGAAATGACTGGGAATTGTGTCTTTCGAGCCTGCATCATCTGCTGGGTTTTAAGTGACGAATGGTGCTTTTGGTACAGTAGACTGGGCCCTTGAACAGCCTGTGCGAATCTGCCTCTGTTTCCTAGTAAAAAAGATAGGGGTAACTTGAAATTCAACACAAGTATCCATTGCCAACTAGTGTGAGCCTCAAGGAAAGCATTGTTGACAATTTGATATGTATTTGTCTGAGTAGGAATACCATTCAGGCATTTCCATTTATATCAATGTATTTTAAAACAGGATATAAATTCATACAGGAAGTCACTGGCTTTTGCAATGGGGCATATCATGGAAAGCCAGGGTGTTGTTGGTATTGTGATGATTGCTTGAGAACAGGATTTTTGTGGTTAGAAAATGTCCCATGCCTATAAATGCCTGGAGCGGGTCGCATTGAAGCTTGGAATAAATTTGACTGTGAAGATTCATTCTTCATCAATAAGCAGCCTGTGAGCCAGTTGATTTAGCTATTTTCTTATTCTTTCTTTCTTTTAGGTCATGGAGACTAAAGACATGCTGTACATCGTGACCGAGTATGCAAAGAATGGAGAGATGTTTGGTAAGTTCAGCTTTCAAATGTAGTTCACTGTGCAACAAATACAAATGTAGGTGAGAACTGTTTATAATATCACAACATTTCTGAAGGACATGAGGTAATAAAATCCTCTCTCCCTGCAGACCACTTGACCTCAAATGGCCGTATGATGGAAGATGAGGCACGAAAGAAATTTTGGCAGATATTTACGGCAGTGGACTACTGTCATCGGCACCACATCGTCCACCGTGACCTAAAAACTGAGAACCTGTTGCTAGATGCCAACATGAACATCAAACTGGCTGGTAAGTCTGCTATTGTATATACTGTAACCATGGTTACCAGTTTGCTGGCCAGAAGCTTTTGTCCAATGTGAAAACAGGATGTCAGTATAGTTATTAGAAATCAGTGCTGTTTATTTATTCAGTTCAGTTTCACTTGAAGAAGGGTTTGAGGCTTTAGGACACTGAAACCCTTCTAATTAAATAGCTGTTGTACCGACTCTGCTAATTATAAGCATTAATCTTTTTACCAGGCTGACACGGTAGAGCCGGGGGGTAACGCTGTTGCCTCACAGCAAGAAGGTTGCAGGTTTAACCCCTTGAGCTGAGACCTTGCTGTGTGGAGTTCTGTGTTCTCCCTGTGTCTGGCTATCGCAACAGTCCTAAAGATGCTTAGTTTAATTGATGACTCTAAATTGCCTGTAGGTGTGAGTGAAGGGTGTGTGCACCATACTAGGTTGGAGACCTGTCTGGGGAGGATCCCTGTCTCTTGCCCTATGTATGCTAGGAATGGCTCCAGCAGACCCCCGTGACCCTAGTGAAGAATAAGTGGGTATAGAAAATGACTCACCGACCATTTTACCAAGATTAATACAATAGAAAATCACTAACAGACTATAGCATAAATAAATGATGCTATGGCTACATCTATGAATGTAGACATGATATCAAGATACTGTACATAAAATACACAGAAAGTCTAACTGTGTCCAAAATTCCTGAGCTGCTTGTAATGGAATGGAGAGCATTTAAATGACAAATCTATTGTTTATCTCTGTCCCTGTCTTATAGACTTTGGATTTGGAAACTTCTACAATGCAGGGGAGCCTCTGTCGACATGGTGTGGCAGTCCACCTTACGCTGCCCCTGAAGTATTTGAAGGGAAAGAGTATGAGGGGCCTCAGCTAGATATTTGGGTAAGCTCATACAATGAGAATATATATACTATACAGAATAAGCATTAACACTGTAAAAATATTGCTGCTATATTAATGTAATGCTCTTTTTTCTGCAGAGTCTTGGTGTGGTGCTTTATGTTCTTGTCTGTGGTTCTCTACCATTTGATGGGCCTAGCCTTCCTACTCTCAGACAAAGAGTCACAGAGGGACGCTTCAGAATCCCATTCTTTATGTCTCAAGGTATCTATTACCCTCACACAAACCACAACATTAACTGCTATTTACCCTTTGTGTTTCAACCCCAAATAGCTCTCAAACCAACACAAAATATTAATTTCTTGTCTTTGTTCCTCAAGACTGTGAAAACTTAATCCGTAAGATGCTGGTGGTTGATCCGACAAAGCGGATCAGCATGGCCCAGATCAAGCAGCACCGCTGGATGCTGGCAGACCCAACAACTGCCCATCAGACCCTCAGTCACTCCCTAACAGAGTACAACTCCAACCTGGGGGACTACAGTGAACCTGTGCTGGGCATCATGAACACTCTGGGCATTGACCGCCAGAGGACTATTGAAGTGAGTGAACAGGAAAATTGAAACTGTTGAGACTTGTGTCTTGAGGTGGAGCAGTATGATAGTCAGTTATGTTTGGCATTCATTTAAAGAACACATACAAGCAAGGAGCTAAAGAATGTATCAGTGATGGATGCATGTTGGCATTAGGAGAAAGAGAAGTTAAACAAACCACTAATCCATTGGCCTTCAATCTTGTTTACTCAGTCTCTGCAAAGCAGCAGCTACAATCACTTCTCTGCTATCTACTACCTACTGCTGGAAAGAGTAAAAGAGCATCGTACTCAACAGCTGAGCCGCCAGTGTGGAACCTGGAGCTGGAGACCCAGGAATACTTCCGACTCCACTGGTCCAGTGGTAAGGTGTTTTTGCTTGCACATCCTAAACTAATCTGCATTCCGTACTTGAATCTACATGTGTAGATATGTTCTATATGTTCTCTACTTCTTTTCAGATGATCATGGAGTCCACTGACAGCTTTAGAACTGCAGCATTTTCTATTCCAACCAAAAACCCTCCTCCAGTATGCCCAGAGATGGAGTGTGATCAAGGTGGATTGGTCCAGGTGAGCACATTTTAATTAAACCTGACATCATTCAGCAGCTTAAGGGTTACGGTACGTCATATTGCATACTGCAAACATTGCAGCACACATCTTCTGTCAATCAGCAGCTAATGGTCTAATTCTCTCCTCTTCCCAGCGTGTGTTGTTTCCAGTGGAGGCCAGCTTGAACAGGCTGCTCTGGAACCGTTCAATTTCACCCAACAGCCTGCTCGAGACAAGCATCAGTGAGGAGGTGGGACACAGGGACCTGGAGGAGGAAGAGGCACCACAAGCTCTCGGGCCCCTGCTCCCTCCCACCACCACCTCCCGCAGACACACTCTGGCAGAGGTGTCTGCCCGTTTCCACCAATGCAACCCTCCATGTGATTATGCCGCCCATATAGCAAGCATCATATACTAATTCACAGTTTGTCAAATATAGAGAGTCTAATATCTTCTTTGTACTATTTCTGTAGGCATTATCATAAGTACCTCAGATGGTGCCTCATCAGACGGCTGTCTGAAGTCCTCATCCAGTCCCGCTCCCACTTTGCAAGCTGCTATAGGTGACATGTCAACACTTTTGGCCTCTGGGCTAGAAGGTGGAGGCCTGGTGCCTGCTGGAGCTCCCCTCGCCCTTTCCTCTCGCCTCCTACCTCAAGCACAGGACAGCCTTCCTGCTGCTAGCTTCCAGGAGGGTCGCAGAGCCTCTGACACATCTCTTACACAAGGCACTGGAGTAATCCTTTTATCCGACCTTACATTAATATCTCTCATGTCTAGTGTGTCTCGTTATGAGATCAAAGGAGTATTGTGTAACACATTCCCATGCATTTTCACAGGCCTCAAAGCTTTCCGCCAACAGCTGAGGAAAAACACACGCACTAAAGGACTTCTAGGATTAAACAAGATCAAGGGTCTGACGAGGCAGGTTGTCCCTTCGCAATCTTGTAACCGTGGCAGCCGTGGGTCACTGGGTCCAGCCCTATCTGAACGCCGCAGTATGTTGGAGGTGGTGCTGCACCAACAACGGTGAGACAGACTTTAACATTAAAGTACATAGTCATTAAATCCCACAAACTGCATTATGTAGATTGCAGAGTCTCATCTTCTGTCTTTGTTTTCCAGGATGCTGCAGATCCAGCACCAGCACCAGTCCCAGCCTCAAATCCAAGCTGCTCAGACAGGACCGCCCCAGAATCCCTTGCTCTTTCTGTCCCAGCAACAGTCACTCTCTCCTCCACCTACTTCAGTATTGGCTGCCTCCTCCTTGTTTGACATGCCTGCCCCCTCTGTCGTACAGAGCAAGCCTCAGCACCCCCATCCTCCTCAGCAAGCTACAGTGGGTGGACAGCATGGCCCCTGGCAACAGCCCCTTGAGGCTTCCTCATCCTGCTACTCCACTTCTATGTCCCCCGTGGCCTCTGCTGCTTACCTTCTCGAGGCTCATCTGCACATCAGTCAGCAAACTCACCCTCAACTCCAATATGGCCTCCAACAGCATCAGCACAAAACGACACAAGGAGCCTTTCCCACTGTGTCCAAACCAGTGTTATGGAGCATGGTCACAGCCTCCAGCATGGATCCTAATAGACAAGATCTGGGTCTGTCCCGACAGCAGCAGCTGGGCAGCTGTGTGATGGTGAAATAAAACATTAAACATCAATACCATTGATTGTTCTTGCTATGGAAGAAGCTCAGAACAAATTTACTTGATTTTGAGCCGAGAAGAGTTTGGCGTGCAAGTGATGGAATATGAACAAAAAGCAGACACGAAGTGACAAATTGAAACCTAATTTAACAGCATGGGTTACATACATGCTTTTTATTTCATATAAGCTAAAGAATAAGCAATAACCAAACTTTGGACAAGGTGTGTAACTATTATCAAACAGCCAGAGAAGCAATAATAGACTGAAAAAACTCCAGCTCCCTGATGAGACATGCTCCCAGGGAAATCATGGACTCACCTGAATGAAATGAGAGCTGATGTTAGCAATTAAGTAGGTAAGTTATCATTTAGAGTTTTTTTTCCACTTGTCTGAGAACAGGAAGACATCATCTTCCTCATTCTTTTTTTTAGTCACTTTGATTTCTTGTTCTCAGTGTTGCTCACTTGACTGGAGAGAAGACCAAAATCCTTTTTTTTTTTCCACTTTGTTCGCCTTTGTCAAGAGACAATACTCTGTAGCAGTACAATGAACATGCGGTATAATTCCCCAAGCTTACAAGCATTCACTGAAGGAGTTAATGATGATTTGTATTGAAACTGTGATATATTTTTGCTTTGCAAGATTATAGCTAATGCTTTTAATCGTTATAAGACATTACATCCTCATCAGCCAAAACTGAAGGAAAAAAACTGTGTAGCCAATTGAGTAAAGTCCAACAGGTAAATCAGTCAGCTTTGTAGCACCTTGTGTATGTGGATACATTAATCTGCATTAGCTTCGTTTGATAAGCACCTTCTGCTTAGATTCTACTACCTCATCAGGCAACATGTCAAGAATTTGGAAACTTCAGCAAAACCTGTACAAATATACAAAAACATACATTTTTTCACATTCACATGCCAGAATATCTGAGTAATGTTTTCTAATGGATTGTGCAAAGACTGTGGGGACAGTGTGATATTTGTCATGGAAACCCAGAGAAAAGATGAGTCTAAGAATCAACATAGGAGAGTCATGCATTATTGTCTCGACTATTTTTTTTATTTTCACCTTTATCCTTTTGACCTTGCTAGCTAGCTGACAGAAAAAAGGTACTAGTTATGTAACATGATACATGATACTGTAGAAATTGAGAAGACAAACTGATGGCAATTGCTGTTACTTGACACAGCAAGCAGTCTTCTAACTAAAAGGAAGTTTTTGGGTTTTACCAAAGAGTGAAGAGCACTAGAGAAGGGTAGTCTATCACAGATACACTACTGAACTTTCATTTGAATGCAGCCTCAAAATGTAGCATGGTGGTTAGCTTGAATTTCCACATGATTATTATTATCTTTAGCTTTTGCTGTGAAAACACTCCCCCTTCCACCAAATCTTAATGCTACATGTGTTGTAATATCTCTAGCTGTTACTGTCAGGATCATGGTGGTATTTGTTTTTGTACTGTTCTAGAAAAGAAAAAAGAATATTTAAAAAAGATCAGAGCATAGCAATACCATGTTGTGCTGGAAGTTGAACTTTCTTCTGTTGTCCAATAAGTGACTAAAAATAGGTAGAAACTACCTGAAACAAGCAGAATTATTTGTTGCAGTGACTTTAGACAATGAGTTAGAAATCTACAAGGAAATGTGTAATATCATAAACATATCTGTGAAACATCCTATGAAAGTGTTTTTCCAAACCAAGTTCCACCTTAGAAACATGAAGCGTTGACTTCTGATTGATTGCACTCACTACCAACACTTGTGCCTTCATCCGAACAAACTTGCGATCAGAGGTCTGCAGCTCGAAGCCCTACATTGAAGAAAGGAAGATGAATAGCCATTCACTCAGAAGCCCCTTTTGATGTCTTCTTTGACCTTTGGACTTGCTGTGTAAACAAAAGCAAGAATTGCACTTTATTCATATTTCTTATTACTGAAATAGTTTTTATTTCTCATTTTGAAGCAAATTTCACAAAACTATTGAGAAACTAAGGCTCTTGATGCAAATGCTTAAGACCATTTTTGATAAACTTTGGATAATAAGTATTTAATTTTTTTCTCACTTATTACTTGACTGTGGGAGCATGTGCATATCTGTGTGTGTGAATTTGTTTGCTTATGTGTTCATCTGCGAGTGTATGTTGGGGGGAACAGGAAGAGGTTATAAGAGAATGTTAGTTCAAGAAAGAGTGTTTATTTATGTATCTATTTATTTGAATAAAGTTCACTTCCTAAACTGTCTGTTTTGGAATTTTTTAAATCATAAATTAGATAAAAGAACTGAAATTATATTTGTAAATAATTTTTACAAGTTTTACTTGTTTTTCAAACTTTAAGAATACATTTTATGTGCAATGTGTCATTTTACATGTCATGTTCATATTAACAATCATCAAAGCAACAGAGAATTCTGGTTTCATAGCCTAACACAGAGACCAAGTAAAAAGACTATCAATATAATAAATAATAGATACATTACATTATATTCAATACAATATAATAATAGATTGCTTCACAACTGCGGAGGACAATGAATATAGAGATTGAAAAACTGCAAAGCCCACCTTCACACCAGACCAATAAACATTTTGGTGAGTTTGACAATTATATTGCATACATTTATAATGTTGTGCACAGTACTTGCTTCAAGTGTGGCACCATTAATATGTTGTGCCACGCTGATACCAAATAAAATGTGGTTTATTTAGCCTCAGCAGCCATAAATGTTGTGTCTTCAGGTAATTCTTCAGGTAGAATTCACTATCAGAAAGAATCAATAATTATTGGAAATAATTATGTATTCATTCAAAGTTTTAGAATTTCGGGGCACCACCTCTCGGTTGAGAGGAAAAGATAGTCAATTCTCTGATTCAGTCTCATGAAATGTAATAATCTATTAATTTGGATGTCTGATTAACAATTAACTTAATAATAGAAACCAGGATCATCATATTAATAGCTATTAATAGTTGAAGGGTTCGGAGTTCTAAAGTAGAGGTTGGCAGAATTCATTATTGTACAACATTAAAGAGGCAGAATGTATGACTCAAAATCATTTATTCATAAACAGTAAAAACACACAATAAACAATCTAATGGATGCTGTGTGTGTGTGTGCGTGTGTGTATCTGGGGGAGGGACTACAAAGATGGCTCTTTGTCTGTTAAGAACAAAGGGAAGATGGCCGACCATGTTAATGTGTGTGTGAGTGTGTGTGTGTGTGTAGGCTTAATGTCACTTTGTGTGTGTGTTTCAAGGTATCCTGTTAAAGAATGGTTAGTATGCATGCAGCTTGGGACACTAACATCAAACTAAACCTTCTTACAAACCTAAAACACAGTGAACTGTAGCCTATGATCTCATCACATTAACAAAGTTCAACAGTCTGGTTTAACCGTGTAATGTTCTGTTCTGGCCAAGTCATGTTACCAGTGGAAAGGAAGAAGAAGGGTTGCTGTCTGGTTCTGCTTCCTTGAGCAGCTGGAGATGTTGTTGCAGCTGTGGTGTTTGTTGAGGAGTAGATCCGTTGTATAGGTTACGTTGCTCTTTGGTAATCCTTCAGTGGTGCTGGCTGGACGTCGTTGACTCCTTGGTCACTTGCAGGTCCGTGAGACGCTGAAAGCAGCTGGATAATCCCTTTTAGAGCAGAGAAGCTGCTGAAGGCTTCTGTCCTGCAGCTTCTCCTGCTACAGAGCGGTGCTCTGCTGATGAGCAGGAGCCTGGGAGAGAGTTTGGAGCTTGTGAGTTGAAGAGACTCTGGAGTGAGAGAGAGAGTAAGAGGAGAAAGGCCGGTGGCTTATACTTCTGGTGACATTCCTTGAAGGTGTGAAACTGAGTTTCCTGTCGGGGGAAGGATCACAAGTTCCAGGCTCAGCCAGGCATCTGGCTGAAGATGTTTATCACCTTTGTGGGCACAACAATAATAATATTTGTCATAGTCACGATGGAGTCACGATGGAGTCACGATGGGGGTGACACGGTGGTGCAGGGGTTAGCGCTGTTGCTCACAAGGTTGCAGGTTCAAGACCTCCTTGGGTCCTGGGTCTGGGACCTTTCTGTGTGGAGTTTGCATGGTCTCCCCTTGTTGCGTGGGTTTTCATCGGGTACTCCGGCTTCCTCCCACAGTCCAAAAAATGTTGCCCGTAGGTGTGAGTGAATGGTGTGTGTGGCCCCATACATACACCATAGGCCCCCATAGGCTGGCGACCATCTGGGGTATATCCCTGCCTCTCGCAGTAACACGCGGGGATAGGCTCCAGCAGACCCCTGCGACCCTAATGAGGAATAAGCAGGTATAGAAAATGACTGACTGACGATGTCGCCTGCAGCAGATCAGCAGCAGTTAGTATACCTGCAGTGTGACTGCAAAGTGTGGAGCTTGGACGTTAGAACACACACCCAAACTTCTTCACTGACTTTCAAACATTATGCTGCAAATATATTTGATGTGATAAAATTAAACTATGGTTAAATCTTACAAGAAAAAAATTCAATAGAAAACAGGCAAGGCAAGGCAAGTTCATTTAATTCAAAGTGCTTTACATAAAACATTAAAAGCATCAAGATACAATTTAAAACAGTTGATTAAAATAAAAATTAAAATTAAGAATTAAAATTTGAAATTTTTAAATTAAAACAATACAATTTAAAACAGGGGTGACACGGTGGCGCAGGGGTTAGCGCTGTTGCCTCACAGCAAGAAGGTCGCAGGTTCAAGACCTCCTTGGGGTCTGGGACCTTTCTGTGTGGAGTTTGCATGTTCTCCCCATGTCTGCGTGGGTTTTCACCGGGTACTCCGGCTTCCTCCCACAGTCCAAAAACATGCTTAGGTTAATTGGCAACCCGTAGGTGTGAGTGTGTGAGTGAATGGTGTGTGTGCCCCACGATTGGCTGGCGACCATCTGGGGTGTATCCATGCCTCTCGCCGCAACGCGCTGGGATAGGCTCCAGCAGACCCCTGCGACCTTAATGAGGAATAAGCAGGTTTAGAAAATGACTGACTGACAATTTAAAACAGTTGATTAAAATAAAAAAAATTAAAAATTAAAATTAAGAACAAGTTACAGTACAGTGTAGAGTAATTAAGAATGATATGAACGGTATGAATGATATTGAACAGAAAAGTCTTCAACTGTGATTTAAAAGCAGTGAGAGGGAGTTTGTTCCAGATCTGTGGGGCATAGAAACTGAACTGTTTAGTTCTGACTCTAGGAACAGAGAGCAGACCTGATCCAGATGATCTAAGAGGTCTGGATGGTTCATAAGGGATCAGCAGATCTGCAATATACCTAGGCCCTAGACCATTCAGGGCTTTATAAACCAGTAAGAGTATTTTAAAGTGAATTCTTTGGCAGACAGGAAGCAAGTGCAAGGACCTTAGAACTAGAGTGATATGGTCTACTTTTTTAGTCCTAGTCAGGACTCGAGCGGCAGCATTTTGAATCAGCTGCAGCTGTCTGATTGACTTTTTAGAGAAGCCTGTAAAGACCCCGTTGCAGTAGTCTAGTCTACTGAAAATAAAAGCATGGACAAGCTTTTCCAAATCTTGCTGAGACATAAGGCCTTTAATCCTTGATATATTCTTCAGGTGGTAGTAGGCTGACTTTGTAACGTTTTTTATGTGACTATTGAAACTATTTACTCTGGGAAGCCCCAACCAATTAACTTTCTGTGGGTGGTGACTTAATTCATTAAATGAGCAGTACTTCTATGACTAAATGGGTGGCTACAGCATGCAGGCCAGTTAACATTATGGAGGGCAAGGGTCTACGTGGAATATTTTAGATCACATTTAATGACTGCATTTGAACAGACATTTTTCACAGCATACTGTCATGAAGTAGAAAAAGCAGAAGAGATTCTCTACAAAATCCTTGTTTTTTAACTTTATACTATAGTTTAATGTATCTATATTTATCCATATTTAACATATTTTTCCAACTCATCTGCACAAAATATTGCTGCTGCAAAAAATGTAATTAATGTTGGATGAGAAACATTTTTTTCAAACCACTTCTATCAATTTCAAAATATTGTCATTTATATAGGCCTATTTCAAATCTGTTCTCTGTCTTTAGAGTTTAAGGTAAGGCAAGGTATGTATCACATAGATGTATATTTACCCACCAGATTCTGCTATTATTTTGTTTATGATTCACAATTTCATAATTATCCAACTAGACAAATACGATTATCGTGTATATATGAAACAACACATGCTCAGTGTTCTATAAAATTATTGTGGAGTCTTCTGATGGAATGAAAATGTACGTCTAATAGATTCCTTTGGCCTACTGTCTTTGTAAATCAAATAATACAAAACAAACAAACAAACAAAACATAATTATTACATGTTAATATGACTTCTGTGAACAAAAAAAGTCTATAGCAATCAGGACCTACCACCAAGATACAAAAGGGCATGTATTTGAGAGCCTTTATTTTTCCCATATGCGGTTGAACTCAATCACATTGTGGTATTTGCTTTTGAAGTGAGGGTACAGACAGGGATCTTTCCTCAGTACTGAGGTAATGGAAAAGGTTGCTGGCCAGTGTGCCCATCTGTTGTCTGTTGAGCCTGAGCTTGCCCAAAATTATTATTTTGAGCATATTTTTTTAATCCTCCTGTAAAGTTCCAGGTCAAATTGACCCGTTTTGGGTCAGTTTTTTAGGAAAATATTATAGATATAAAAATAATATATAATTAATAAGTATTTTTTAGTATGAAACTTCTTCTGCTTGCCTTAATTAGTGTAATCAACATATAAAATGAAAATGGAAACAAAAACATATTTGCAACCACACCCAATTTAATTTAACTCAGCACTCAAACTGCAGGTAAAAGATACAAAAACATACACCTCATTCATATTGTATTGTATTGTAAATGTTATGTTTCAATGTTATGTAAAACTATTGTGTTTTATATGTTGGTCTTTCAAAAGTAATCAAGAAAAATTGAACATTGTATAAATATATATACAAAAAACAAGTGAAGTGTAAGGAACACTAAATTGATTTTAATTGAGTCCTGTTGCCTCACAGTAAGAAGGTTGCAAGTTCAAGTCCTTCCAGTGTTGGGCAAGTTACTCAAAAACTGTAATGCATTACTCATTACTTGTTACTGTAATTTCAAAGTAATTAGTTGCATTACAATATTACTGTATTTAAAATGTAAGGCATTACACTACTTTTGCATTACTGTAGTTACTCTCGCTAAATAACTGGTAAATATGGATTTTCACAGCTGCACATCTGGTGTTATATATACACATCTGTAAATTTAGCCCTTCTGTATAGGACATCTATTGCGATAGTTACAGCTGGATTGCCCTTTGTTAATCATAATTTATACCCATTTTTTTCATTGTCCTACCTGTATATCCACCCATAACTTATTTCAATCAATTAAACTTTATTTGTACAGCCCAGTATCACATTCCCATGTCTCAAAGGGCTTTATAGGCCCAGCAGCTCAGAACTCTCTGAGCTAAACCTTCAGTGAAGATGAGGAAAAACTCCCATAGAAAAAAACTTTTAACAGGAAAAAACAGTGGAAGAAACCTCAGGCGGGCAATTCAAAGAAGGATCCCCCAACCAGGACAGTCAGAAGTGCAATGAGAACCAAATAAACTGATTGATTACATAACAATAACAACAAATGAGGATCAGCATAGCTAGCTTCAGTCATGAAACCCAGGTCACTACTACATAGCAATGGAATTCGACAAACCAAGATAGATCAAACAAAAGATGCTTCAATACACAGGGCAAGATGTTACTATCCCTTATGTGATGGGTGGATGGATAATCTGTACATAACTATTGCCCAATATAATTTATCATATATTAGCATTAATTGAACTGTATTGCGGGCAATGCGGTGGCGCAGGGGTTAACGCTGTTGCCTCACAGCAAGAAGGTCGCAGGTTCAAGATCTCCTTGGTCCGGGATCTGGGACCTTTCTGTGTGGAGTTTGCATGTTCTCCCCGTGTCTGCGTGGGTTTTCACCGGGTACGCCGGCTTCCTCCCACAGTCCAAAAACATGCTCAGGTTAATTGGTGACTCTAAATTGCCCGTAGGTGTGAGTGTGTGAGTGAATGGTGTGTGTGCCCCACGATTGGCTGGCGACCATCTGGGGTGTATCCCTGCCTCTTGCTGTAACGCGCTGGAATAGGCTCCAGCAGACCCCTGCGACCCTAATGAGGAATAAGCAGGTATAGAAAATGACTGACTGACTGACTGAACTGTATTGCAATGTCTAAAGAAATAACAGGATACAAATTAACATATGTCTTTAATGTGTTTTTTGGAAAACATATGATTCCACTCCATCATTTCAGAAACTAAAATGAAAATATTATTGCAAGACATAGACTAAAATAACAATGGCCTGAGGGAAAAAAACAAAGTGCTTTGGCCTATGGCCCTGGAAGGTAATACAACCCAATCACTTTAGTCTGACCAGGCAAAAACTGTTATACAGAACATAATAACAGACTTGCTACCAAATATACGAACAGAGGCAGCATACGGTCATATAGTGTTAGAGTGTGTGTGTATGTGTGTGTGTTTGTGTGTGTGTGTGGGTGTGTGTGTGTGAGAGAGAGAGAGAGGCGCATCAGAAGAAGCCGCTGAAAGCGTCCATCACTAAGACGGTTGCGTTTTGTGGTGACTATATTATACATCCATGGTTGAATCTGGTGGAGTTTCCGTCATCTCTATCCCGGCGGTCTGTGTGACTGTGTTTGCACAGATTTTTAACTGCTACTGATCTTGCAGTGATTTCAGCGAAAAACACAATAAAAATACATTGTAACGTGCGTTACTGACATTGTACTGAGTAAATATTACCAATTTTTTTTTCCTGTAATGCCTTACACTACTGCGTTACAGCAAAAAGTAATGCATTACAATAATTAGTTACTTTTGTAACGCTACTCCCAACACTGTTTCTGTGCGGAGTCCCCCCAGTATCTGTGTGTGTTTTCTAACTACTTCCCACAGTCTAAAGACATGCTTAGGGTAATTGGAGAATCCAAATTGCCCGTAGGTGTCTCATCACTCATGTTGTCTTGTTATGCACTTCCTGTTTTATTTTGAAATAACTCTTCCCTCTCGTTTCAGGCACCTTTGCTTCCTGCCCTTGTGTGTTTCCCGCCAGTGTGATTGTCTTTCCCCGCCCTGATTGTTTTCACCTGTGCCCTGTTACCTTGTGTCTATATATTGTCTGTGTCTCCCTTTGTCCTGTGCCAGTTCGTCATGTCCCACGTTATGAGAACCAGCGTCCGGTTCCGTGCCCATGCAGTTTCAGGTTTTGTGTTTTGTTCAAGTCTGTTAAGTTTCAAGTCTTGTTTTGGCAGATTTTCCTTTGTTACTTTGTCCCAGTTATCATTTTTAGGGCCCGAGCGGCGACTGCGCAGCAGTCCGCGAAGGACCTATTGGAACTGCTTCGTTTCTTATTATTATTCTCGTCCGAAATGAATTGCCTTTTTGAGGCCTTTCCCATACCTCAAAACCCACCAAAATTGCTGTGCACATCTGGAGTCGCGAAAATTTACGTATTCTATAGGTCTCCAGCATGGACACGCAAAAATGGCTCTACAGCGCCCCCTGGAAATTTTCAAAACACCCTCCGCATTGGGCTTAGTTTTACCAATCGTCATGAAATTCGGCACACACCTTCATCATGCCAAGACACACCAAAAAGCCTCTTGACACCATGGTGAAATCACAACAGGAAGTCGGCCATCTTGAATTGAAATTTCGCCAAAAGGGCGATTTTGGCCATTTCCACACCTCGCATCTGTGCGAACTCGTCCTAGAGATTACAAGGTCACGACCTCAAACTCGGCCAGGATGCTCTCAAGGCATGTGTGATTCAAAGTTATCAAAACCGTTTTCCTAAGTCTTACGGTCTGGCTGTGATGGCCCCGCCTTTTTTGGTCATCGCTTCAGAGCTCGCCATCTAACTTTGAATGGCTGTCACGCCCACATACTTTACTCTATCAGCTTCAAACTGACTGGACGTGACCATGGCTCCGCCCCCAGTGTTTTGACATCATGATTACCCACTTAGTATGTGGCGCCCCCTAGTGGTAACAGGAAGTGACCTTTTTTTTCTTTTACCTGTACTAAAGACACATCGTTCAACTTAGAAACTTCATTCCACCTCTAAAACATGTAGAACACATTGGTGAAGCTATATGATGAACGCTGTAAGGCCACGCCCTATGGCGTCCGTGTGGTGAGGCAGTGACGATCGATCCCTCGCCATGAAAATACGTTTGGCTTTTTGATGGCTTTAACGATGACTTATCATCATGAAAATGGAAACACAGGTCAAAGGTGGCATCCTCTATGATTTGATAGGGGCAACCCACATGGGTGGGGCCAAATGCCTCTGTAGCGCCCCCTGGAAACTTTCAAAAACCCCTCCTCATAGGGGTTAGTAAATCCTACAGTCATGAAATTCGGCACACTCCTTAATCATTCCGAGACGCACAAAAAAGCCTCATGACGTCATGGTGAAATCCCCACAGGAAGTCGGCCATCTTGAATTGAATGGTCGATTTTTGGTGATTTCCACACCTCGCATCTGTGCGATCTTCTCCCAGAGATTACAAGGTATGGAACTCAAAGTCGGCCAGGATGCTCTCAAGGCATGTGTGATTCCAAGTTATAAAAAGCGTTTTCCTAAGTCTTACGGTCTGGCCGTAGTGGCCCCGCCTTTTTTGGTCATCGCTTCAGAGCTCGCCATCTGACTTTGAATGGCTGTCACGCCCACATACTTTACTCTATCAGCTTCAAACTGACTGGACGTGACCATGGCTCCGCCCCCAGTGTTTTGACATCATGGTTACCCACTTAATAGGTGGCGCCCCCTGGTGGTAACAGGAAGTGACTTTTTTTACTTTAATATGTACTGAAAACACATCATTAAACTTAGAAACTTCATTCCACCTCTAAAACATGTAGAACACATTGGTGAAACTCTGTGATGAACGCTGTGAGGCCACACCCTATGGCGTCCGTGTGGCGAGGCGGCGACGATCACTCGCCGTGAAAATACGTTTGGCTTTTTGATGGCTTTAATGATCGCTTATCGGCATGAAAATGGAAACACAGGTCAAGGGGGGCAGGCTCTTTGATCTGATATGGATGACCCACATGGGTGTGGCTAAATACCTCTATAGCGCCCCCTATAAATATTCAATAGCCCCTCTCCATGGGGTTTCTTTTATCGTAGAAACATGAAATTCGGTACACACGTGTATCTTGTCCAGACAAACAAAAGTCTTTGGCACCAATGGTCTATGTCAAACAGGAAGTCTGCTGCCCCCTGGTGGACACAGTTAACTTGTCATAACTCTGTCCCACATAAACCGATCCGCCTCAAACTTCACACATGTGATAAGGATGGGTCCCTCTCGCTCCACCCCAAGTTAGGGTACTGTGCTGCTGCCCCCTGGTGGTCACACCATTAACATCAAATAACTCTGTGTTGCAATGCTTTATCTGCTCCAAACTTTACATGTGTGATGACAGAATGCCGCTGAACGTAGACACCCAAGCACGGTTACGTCGACAGCGCCACCTGCTGGATGAGTGTGGCATGGCAGTTTTCTGTTTCAGCCGGCTATTTTTTTTCACCCTCCTCAGTCTGAGCACAATGCACGCGCTACTCCAGCAGTGGCACGGAGAGGGGGCAATTGCGCGGGGGGCGGCGGCATAGCAGGGCGGTAGCGCAGGATGGCGGTGGCATAGCAGGGCGGTGGCATGCAGGGCGGTGGCATAGCAGGGCGGTCGCATAGCGAGGGCCCGTCAAATGCTGCTTGCAGCACTAGTTTGTTTTGAATTTTTGTTTCCTCGTAAGAGTGAATTTTTGTTAGTTTTTCTATAGTTTAGTTCAGTAGTGTTTTTTCCTCCTTGAGAGTGATTTTCATTTTTGCACCTTATTCAATAAAGACTTTCCCTTTTTGAAAGGACTGTGAATGGGTCGTGCATTTGGGTTCAACCTCCAGCTGGGGGATTATTTTCAGCAAGAGGTTAATTGAGTGTTTATTTTAAGTGGGTATTTATGGCAGCAGGATAGTCTAGGTAGAAAATGCATATAACCAACCACAGTGCCCATTTTCATGGTAATAAAGATACATGTCATCCTGAGCTACAATGTGGCTCATTGACATGTAGGCAATACAAAAACTACTTGTTAGTAGGGTCTGTTTTATTATTTTATATTAGTTTCAGGGGAGTTTTAACCGTAACAAGAATGTTGCACATCATACTTAAGAGAACCATTCCCAGCCAGAGAAAGTTCGATTTGCAAAGCATTTGGAGATTTTGGATGGGATCCTATCTCACATTCAACTCACACTTTTTATACACTGGAAATGTAGCAGAAAAGGCTATACAAGTTAAAAGCACCATGACCACCCCTCACCCCAACCCAATGAATCACTACTTTTTTCATTGCCCCATGACTTTCTCTCTCACACACACAGACACAGGAAGTGAGTTAGTATGGATGAAAGCTGTGTAACTGTGTACATAGTGGGTATAGTCATTTTCTATACCCACTTATTCCTCACTGCAGGAACTAATCCCAGAGCACTGACACCTATGGGCAATTTCAGCTGTAGATGAGAGAGGAACTCTATATCTGCTGACAAAACTTCAGACTCACAAGGTCAGTTGTGTATCAGTCACAATAACTATTGTATAACAAACAACTAAATGCCTCACATGCCTGCTAGCATGAATCTCATGTAAGAGACGTACATGAAAGCACCCAAGCACCCAGTAATGTTCCCAGGAAGTCACTGAAGTGACTCTCCCCTTGCTTTGAGATTAGGACATTCTTAATTGTGTGTAGGTGAATGAGAAACAGTAGACATGCGTCACTTCCATTAATCAAGCTCTGGCAGCCAGTATGAATGTCAGAGGATTTGTGAAGCTTGTGGAAGTAAAGGTTTCAGAAGTACACAACAGGGTTCTTCACGAAGAGCTTACTGCTCCACTAAACAGTTATCTGGGAACAGAAGCATAAACCGTAAATTTAAAAATAATTCTCCAGCAGAGGTGGAGTTTGTATTTATGAGATACAAACAGAGCAGGGGTGACACGGCAGCGCAGGGGCACACCTTTCTGTGTGAGTTTGTCTGCATGGATTTTCACCAGGTTCTCCGGCTTCCTCCCACAGTCCAAAAACATGCTGAGTTTAATTGAAGAGGTATGAGTGTGTTAGTGAATGTTGTGTCTGCCTCACCATCTGGAGTGTATCCCTGCCTCTCACCTGTAATGTGCTGGGATTAGCTCCAGCAGATGCCTGCGACCAGAATGAGGAAATAAGTGGGTATAGAAGATGAATGAATGAAAAACAGAGCACTTAGGTACAGACATGTAGGCAAACAGACAAACCTCAACAATCCTCTGTTATCAACTATAGAGAAGAAAATCTATTAAAGACTTTATAAAGGCAGCTGGAAATATAGTGCTTCATATAGTGCAGTCATTGCTTCAATATGACTTTTTCTAGCTGCTACAGTCCACTTTTAAGCATGTTTTGGTTTTCCTTGGAAGACATTAACTATCATGCAATAATTCTGTATTTACTATGTCCTTGAATATTTGGGTCTGGCTCAGACCCTCATTTCTCAGACTATTATTCTTGCATGCATGATTCCAGGTTGGAAAAAAAAATAAACCAACAACAAGGAAGAAGTAAAGACTGAAGTCCGGAATAAACTTCAGTGTTTCTTTTTGTCAGCAGCTTGGGGATTTTGTTGCATCAACCAGGTCGGGATATAGCTGGGGGGGCGTGGCTAAAAAAGTTTGGGAACCTTAGAGCCTCACTGCATTATATCTCATCACATTTTGTATTGTCATCTGGTGTGTGTGCCCCATTGTAGACTGGCAGTTTGCCTGGGGCAAGGGTTAGCAACCCAAGTACTGGAGAGCCACTCTGGGTGCAGGCTTTCTTTCCAACCAAGCAGTAACACATAATAGTAACTATCCTTAACAAGGGCTCTACTGGTTAATTAGTAGTATCGGGTGTATCACTGCTTAGTTGGAATAAAAACCTGCACCCACAATGGGTTGCCTGCTCCTATAAGGATATCCCTTGTGACAAAAAGAACATTTTTATGAAATCAATATAGCTGCAACCCTAATTTTGCGGGTGAATTTCAAATGAAATATCTATCCTATCCAAGGTATACTAACTCTCAGTTAACTAGTGATCTTTTAAGTAACTGTCTTGTAGAAACATTGTCTGCTTTAAATTTCCAAATGTGTGAGAAGATTTTTGTGTGCTTTATTGCTGTGTTAATACCACCAACATTTACCGTCCTTACCACCTGTCTTCTGCCCTCCAGTATGCTAGTCATGCTAGCCATAACATAGCATCTGGTGTATGGTGCCTCTGATCAATAACATAATGTGAGCAGTCTTGCAAAACAGTTACAAAAGGTGATAACGGGTTAAAACAAAAGCAAACACGTAAGAAATATAATAGAATCAAGAAAGAAATGTTCAAGGAAAGCAAAGTCCAAGTTAAAGCAATGAATGGGTGACATTGACCAACCCAACCTCTTCCACCTTGTCCACCCTGCCCTACCCCATCTCATTTTATCCCTCCCTTTAACTCCCAAGGTACTAGAACTAGCACCTTTCTGCCTTTGGCACTCTCTAGCCCTCATCCAGTTCTCATCTTATCACAAAGTCTCAGCTTCCTTATATAACAGTTATAGCTCCATTATTAACATGAACTTGAAACTGTATTTTATTAGAACACTATTATTTGTAAGAATTGAACACACAAGTTAGTAAGTTGTGATTCCTTTCAAGGGTGGCCTTAAAATGACTGCATTGCAGCAGAGCTTCAGTAAAACAAAATGAAAGAATGAAAGAAGGTACTAATATGAAATTAATTCATAGATAAATAAGGGAGAATATATATATATATATATATACACACACACACACCACATACGTACACATGGAGGAATAAAACTGTCACAAGGTCACAAACTCCATTCATTGTTCTAATCGTTCTCAGAATACCTACCCTACACAGTGAGTTAATGGGCACTGCCATCATTGTTCTTTCAGTATTGCAACACCACTTTCAGTTGGAGGCTCATACATCCGCACACAACTGGTGTGGCACTGCACTGGAGCAAGATCAAAAGGACACATACACACACACACACACACACACGCACACACTCAACTGTGAGAGTTATGACGCACTTGGGGCTCTGTTAATATTGTACAGAAGGCTTTGGCGACTGTGTGAACATTCCAATACATTCCATTGCACTCTCATACTGAGTTTACTCTACAGCTGTTCACTCAATTAGTCTCTCTCTGTCACACTGATTCTGTAATACTCTTCTTCGTTCAATGTCACCGTTCTTTGGAAATTAGGCGCTTAGTTATATTACTATGATTTGGGTAAACTAAATGTCCTAACAAGCATTGCCAGTACAGCCAGTTCAATAAGAACAGGAATGGCAGCAGCTCTGTGAGGCTACATTTATGGGTAGTTTCGAAATACAGACTCAAAAACTGACAGCATTAAGCTGCTGTTCTTTGGGTATTGGACCTGGGACTGCAGCCCAGCACTGCCTGCTGAGTTTCAAAGACTCAAAAGGCCCCCAACCAAAGGTCAGTGGAACGAGAGGAACTCAAATGGCCTTAAATGTACTCTAATGATCATTTTCATTCCAAACATATGGTTAGATATTACAGTCCCTAGAGCCATGCTGAATGAAGAAATAGAAAACACAACAACATGCACTGTGGCTCAATTCCAGCTCCAAACCCTTGCTCATATACTGTATATCAGATAAGATAAGATAGTCCTTTATTGTCATTGATTTTTTTCAGCATTTCAAAAAACTCTAATTTTAGCCACTTATGGCCACTGCTTAAAGAAACCAACACTTAGACTGTGCTAGAAGGTGAGGATCGGCTAAATTCATCAAAAATAGAAGTCAAAAAATGGTGATAAAATAGCCAACTTACATAAACAAATTGGCATATTTGGTTATAATGAATCAAGTTAACTGCTTCTAGCAATAATAGCAATAACTTTTACATTTAATTGAAAAAGGATTATGGTGGTTGTTTGTGATAAAAAATTAAACAAAATAACCTAACCTCCCAAGGATTTACATATATAAGATATATAATCAATGAGCTTAAGACAGATTGCCACAAAAAATATTGATAGATGGACCAGCAGTTGTTAGTTTTGGTCTGTACATGACAAAAGTTGATGATAATAAAAATATAGAACATTGCTGGACTTAACCGTTAAATCATATTCATTATGTTAATTATGTTAACCTCTTCCCCCTAGGCTTATTTATCAGTCTATCTCTTGAAAATTACATGCCCAGACTTAATGCAGTATATCTCTACAACTACAGGGGTTTTCTGAATGATCTTGGGTTTAAAATAAAGCTAACACCTGTGGGATAGTTGTAGAAGTCCTAGAATCAAATTAAAATGTTAAAGTACATTCAGGTAGAATGAAGCAAAAAAGTGAAAAAATTTACTCTGCCCAAAAAAAACCCATCACCTGAAACGATTCTCTTATCTATTCCAATCAGAATGAATCTACATCACATAACTTACGCGTTATGCTGGTTTGATAATAATAATAATAATAATAATAATAGTTTGGTTTTATATAGCGCCTTTCAAAATACCTAGAAGCCAAAGGCCTCCAAGAAGAGATGAGTTTTGAGGTGTTGTTTAAACATTTCCAGTGAAGGAGCATTCTGGATGATGTTGGATGATGTCCATGCAGCTGCTCCGTTCCATAGAGACGGAGCAGCTGCATGGAATGCTCTGTCGCTGGTGGCCTTGAGTCTGGTGTGGGGGATGACCAGCAGGCCCTTGGATGAGGACCGCAGGGATCTTGAGGGGGAGTAGGGATGGAGGAGGTCCTTGAGGTAGTTGGGTCCCAGACCATGGAGAGACTTGTAAGTGAGGAGGAGGACTTTTTAAGTAATGCGAGATTTAATGGGTAGCCAGTGGAGCTGTTTGAGAATGGGGGTGATGTGCTGCCAGGACCTGGTGCCTGTTAGAATCCTGGCAGCAGAATTCTGAAAATATTGCAGTCTGTCTGTGATCTTATTGGGTAGACCAAGCAGGATGGCATTGCAATAGTCTAGGCGGGATGATATGAAAGCATGAATGAGGGTCTCTGTAACAGTGTTAGAGAGTGAAGGCCTTAGTCTGGAAATGTTGCGGAGATGGAAGAAAGCAGATTTGGTGACTTTTTTGATGTGGGACTGGAATGACAGTGATGAATCCAAGATGACACCAAGGTTACGGACTTCGTGAGATGGGGTGATGGAGCAGCCATCGATGTCCAGATGGAGATCTCCAACCTTCCTGAGCAGTGGCGCTGGTGCCACCACCATGAGCTCAGTTTTACTGCTGTTCAGTTTGAGGAGATTGGCGGTCATCCATGATTTGATATTACGCAGACAGTGAGTGTCCAAGGGGGAGCATGTAGATGGTGAAGAGAAGGGGGCCAAGCACCGAACCTTGCGGAACGCTGTGGCTGATGGTTGCTGTGGTGGAGCAGGAGTCATTTAGTGTGACAAATTGTTGCCGGTTGGATAGGTATGAGTGGAACCAGAGGAGTGCAGTGCTTGATAGTCCAGTGAACTGAGAAAGCCATTTCAGGAGGATGGAGTGAGAGACTGTGTCAAAAGCTGCATTTAGCAAGTTGTAAACAACAATGGCGCCCACCAAATTCAAAAGCTCAAAAAGTTTGGCTTAACTTTATGAAAAAAGGATGGCAACAGAAGACTTGCAGTCATTGCAAAATGGACATAACAGCGTCGGGAGGGAACATGACAAATATGCACAAACATAGAATAATGTTAATGGAGTGTCATGTTTTTGACGCTTCGGAGTGATACATCTCAACCCAGCAGCAGCTGCAGTAGCCAAGCTATCACCTCTACGGTTACGTATCCTTCCTGAAAAAGAAGACATGCTTATTTTTCTGCAAAAGAATTGTTAATTCTTCATTGTATTTTCAGATTGCACACAGATTGCGTCAGTCCTGGTTCATCTATAGCTTGTCCGTCCATGGGAGTGGATCTCTCCTTCACTGTGGTCCTCCTCGAGGTTTCTCCTTTTTCCCACTGGGTTTTGGAGTTTTTCCTTGCCAAGAAGGAGGGTCTAAGGATGAGGGATGTCTGGGTCACTTTGGACTGGATTTTGTGAAGCACTATGAGACAACTGTGTTGTAAAATTGGGCTATACAAATAAAGTGAATTGAATTGAATGCACTGTTCCGTCGTATTTGACAGTATTTATCTTTCTTTATAGTCATTTTTGAGTTTGTAGTCTGCTCATATATCCTTTTAAAAAGGAGATTTTATTTTTTATTTCTATTAGGAAAAATGTGTTAGTAGAATGTTTCACATTCTTGTGTATTTTTACAGTTACATATTGCTACATTTAACACAGTATCTAGGCTTTGGGGTTCTTTTGACCTTGCTGTTGAGTTTGTAAGGTTGTGACTTCCAAGTAAACAAACTTTATCCTAATCAAACTCCTTTTTTCCTAAATTAGAATCGATAAGAGAATCGCTAAAGAATCGTATCGGTAAGCAGTATCAATAATGGAATCTGAATCGTAAAAATCATATTGATTCCCATCCCTAGTTTTAGTACAGGTATGTCCAGGCGGACCTGATTTTGGCACATTTAGGCACATTTGGCATTACAATAATAATTACATATATACCATATAAATTGCTAAATAATAATTCTATAAAATTACCATGATAAATGATTTTACAAAGATAGATGACACAGAGCGACTTCACACCGTAAATAGTCTGGTCTCTGATTTCATAAACAGCGTGAATTGTATAAAAATAACTTCAAAATAATAAAGGTTTAGAAGTAGCAGATTGCAGCATTTTCATGAGCTCCAACACAAGTTTTTATTGAAAAATATCAGAGCTAAGACATAATTTATTGTTGTATCAATAAAAAGAAAAAGTTTTTTTGGCAGTTCATGGAAAGACTGAGGAGTGAGTCACTTGCCCTTCCTCATATACAGAAAGTTACCGGTTCACGTTTTCGCTATGTGCTCATATTATTGCTTAGCGTTGCAATTATGTTTTGTTACTGAGGTGTATTTCTCTGACTACAGAGTGTCTTGTGGGACACACAGTGTCCATATCTCCCTGCAAGTGTTCATAGTTCAGATGCTTACCGTCACTCCACCAGTACATGAAGTTATTTCCTTATTTGAACTGAGTGTAGCGGTTGCATATGCATACTGTCATTGATATATTAATCAGAGGAACTATCTATACCCTGTGTTCAAAAAAGGGGCTTATATGGTTATGTTGAATCTAAACAACCGACGTTTGCTCTCTCCCCGTAGAGTGTTTTAGGGGTATAAAAACCGCACCCGAATAGAGAGGAGGGGGATTTGCCTGACCTCTGCGTATCATTTTTTCTGGGTTCTCTCTGCATTAAGCGGAGGTCTTTAATTTGACTGGGAAATCCTGGACTGTACTGCAGACAGTTCTTTTATGATGCTCAACTTTTCAATAAAATCCTTGAAAATGCATCAGCAGTGTTTCTGAAGATCCTTCCTCTCAGCTCGGTAGTTTATTCTACATTAAAGTGGCGTCACGAACAGGATTTGGAAATTGACGCTGAGGAAAAAAAAAAAAAAAGGAAAAACCCACAGACTGCCAGCCCAGGACGAGGAGGGAGAAACACACCAGCCTGGCCAGCTGGGGACATTTTTTTCAGAGGTAAGTCTGAAGATCATGTTTGTGTTTTCCGTCCTCTGCGGCTGGTGAGACTGATGGTAATTGTAGCTTCAACCAAATTTAAAGAACTTGTGTTTGAGTGAGAGTGGATTTTCAGTAACCTGTTCTAAATTAAAGAGAGAACCCCTGTTTGGCAGATCCTAATGCTTGTTTAATGAATGATTAGTAATAACATGCATAGGAAAATTAATTGTTACTTGAACCAGCCCTAACACAGTGTTTGCTCTGACAGTTTCCTATATAAGTGTGCTAAGTCCTGGTCCTGAAGCTGTTCGGGACTAGAAAAGAGAATTTGTTCTCAAAGTTTTAAGCACACAACACCCGAAAAAGGTGTTTGCACTGGCGGCTTCCTATATTAGTGTGCGCGGTCCTGGTCTTGAAGCTGTTCGGGGCTAGAAAAGAGAATTTGTTCTCAAAGTTTTAAGCACACAACACCCGAAAAAGGTGTTTGCACTGGCGGCTTCCTATATTAGTGTGCGCGGTCCTGGTCTTGAAGCTGTTCGGGGCTAGAAAAGAGAGAAATCTCAAGTTTTTTAGCACACACAACCTGGCAAAAGTGTCGTTCAAGTTTATGTGTACAGTCTGAGCAGTTT